>VDFB02051522.1:0-53196 GCA_007258455.2 Sequoia sempervirens | reverse complement strand
CCCTCTTCTTGTGAGTTTGTGAGAAGAGGTGTTTGTGGTGCTCCATGAAAAGATGTTGATGATGGGTCATAATGTAAAGTGAGAGGAATGTTTTTGTGTAATGGGTTGTTGATTGTGTTTTGTTCCAAGTTGGTGTTTGCATCTAAGTTTTGATTGTTGACAAGGGGATGTGATTGAAGAGCATTAAGAAATGCATTTCCTTTGTTGACATTGGGTTGTGTTGGAGCAAACGATGTTGTGATTTGCGGGATGTTTTGGGTGATGTTTTGGGATGGAGGTGTAGATGAAATAGGGATGGTGGATGAGATCAGAGGAAATGACGTATCCACTATAGTACTCACATCAAAATTCGAAGGCAACTTGGCCCCTTGTTTTGCTAGTTCAAGCATGTACAATGAAGGGTTAAGTCTCATCATGATGTTGATGATTCTATGGTTGTCCAAATTTTGAAGCATTTCTGTCATTTCCTCGCGAGACATTCCAAAAGTAGGGTCCTCTTCTTGGTTTTCTTCTTGTGGGTTTTGTGATGATGAGGGGACGAATGGATTGCTTGATTCTGCAAGATTCATTTCTGCGTTTGTTTGGCTAAGGTTACTTGAAGCATGAGTTTCTTTGTGGGCTTCCATACTCTTCTTGTATTGAGATCTCGTTAGAACCATACAACAAGGATCAATCTTCAAGAATATGGGAGATGAATCTCTTGATTCCTTGGATCAATCTCTATTTTATGTCCCAAAGTGAAAGTTTTAGGATGCCTTTTAGGATCAAGTGTGATGATGATAAGATGGTGATGTTTAAAGATGGATGTTATGGATGTTTTTGGCTTTTGATAGATCTTGAATGAAATGCTAGGACTTTGGATTTTTGATTGGTTTGATTTTTGGATTTTGAGATTTTGTCCTTGATCTTGATTTGGATTTTGATTTTGATTTTGAACAAAAAGACCCTAAGATGTTGGATGATGATCTAAGGAATAGCTTTGTTCAAAGGATGATAATTTGAATATGTGTGAGGAAAAGGATGCATCTACCCACACCTATTCAAACAAGATGATTGTTTCACTAAGCATATGAAGAAGGATTCATCTACATACACCAAGCTAGACAATATGATTTTGATAATTTTGACTAAGTATATGCAAAAGGATGCATCTACACATACCTAGCAAAAGATTTTTTTGCTAATGTTCTCAAGGATTTTGTCTCAATGATATTGATGATTTTGGTTTTACCACAAAGCCTAGTATCAAGGATGATTTCAAGATTTTCCAAAAGGTGATAATGAGATGGATTTTTGTTTTGATGTTTTGAAGGATGGGTGAAAAATGATTTTGATATGTTTTGATCCTAAAATGAACCTAAAAGGATACACTTTGTTTGCTTAGACCTAGGTATTGAAGAGCATGCAAATGCTTCCTAATGACCTTTGTAACCAAGAAATGATTTGAACATTTAGATTTCCAATCAATGATTTGTGCTTTAGGATTTGGAGTCTTCAACACCCATGAAAGTTCATTTTTGTTTAGCTTTGCTTAATGTCTTTATTTTACCAAAAAACACTTTCTTCAATTAGGTTTTCAAACTAAGATGTCCAATGTCTTAATTTCTTCAAACCCCACAAGATATGTTATGTGGAAGTTTAATGAACTTAAGGCAAGGGTTTCCTATTGTTTACTTAAGAAGACAAATTGAGATTTAATCCAATGCTTAGAAACCTCTAAGGATGTGAATCCCAAGGGAAAGCAATAACATATGGATTGAGTCAATTGTATTTGTCCTCAAAAGGGTTTGAAATTTGGATGATGTTCAAGTGTTTGTTTCCATGATGTTTTCTATCAAGCAATGCATTTTGTAACCCAAGAATAAGTACAATCCTATGAATGTGTAAGACAATATTTGTTGGATTCCCACTTGGACAAGTCCAGCTACACTTATCTCTATGGATGATAGATGTTTACCCCACTCCACTTCCACGCTCATTAACGCTGACCACCTGGCAACCAAGCATTAACAACTAGAAACTCCCATGGCATGCTTCCATCTCACTAGAAGACCGTGAAGAGTGTGGGTGGCTTTAGAACCACCGTTTGCACCAACAAATAGATAAAGGATTTGCAAATTCTGGTATTGCTGTCTTCCAGTAAGGACTTTCCCCGTCAGAGGAGTTGACTCCAAAGTGGCAAGAGTCCCCTTCGGATCCATCTGTCAAGTCAACCACGCTATATTTCATGCTTCTTCCAATATCCACATTTATATCCCCTACCGAAATACTCTTTGGCCTTTAGAGGTTACCTATCAGCCTGCTCCCTTGGTGATTACTTTTTCCCACAAGGCGGGCCCTCTAAGATAAACAAAAGCGAATGAAGAACAATATTCGTAACTCGATCAATCCTTGTAGGCAACAAAGAGAGAGAATGTACGCAACAAAGTCCCCACTCACACTCGCACAATAGTTTGTTCAATTTTAAGCCCAAATCGAAGTGTGGAGGTGATTGCTTTATCTCAACCCAAAGTCATGGAAAAGACCTTTTGATTCTCAAGATCACAATAAAGCGTGAGAGAAGCGCATACGTCCTTTTCCAATGGCTTTAGTCTAAGTAAGCATTCACAAACAAACAAAGCTACACTTGTTCTTTTAAAACCCTTAAAGCAATGATGATTTCATTTTAAAGCACCAAATGAAGTGTGAGAAATTGCCTTGTTCAATTGTTAATCCAATAAACCAAATCTAGTAAGTTGTGATCCTAAAGTTCATTTTAGCCTTTGCAAGAAATGGAAAAGGTTCTTTTTAAGCCCAAATGAAAACTAGTGTCCTAAGAAGGAGAAGGATGACAAATTCTTTGAAGAAGTGTTAAACAAACACTTAAGTGTTAAAAAACACTTTGATTAGACAAAATATCATCCCCATGCTCCTCTTTCTTTTGATTTTGATTTCCAACCTACAAAAGTGATCAAAATGTTAGATGAGATCAAAAGAAACAAAAGGATATAGGGGTTAGATGAATCATTTACCAAAACGCCCTAAAAATTAGCCAAGTTATCATGTGTTTTTACTTTAAATGAAAATTTGAAAATTTTAACTAATTTATAGTTAAGAAACACTTACACCATTGGATAGCTTACGAAATTCTACCCTATTTCAAAAAAAAAAGCATCAAAAAGACCTTCATATATGACCAAAGATATGGTACTCTGAACCGAATTCATGGCACTAAAGGACCAAAGATCTATAACAAATGGACCAAAGGCTATAATATGACCAAAGGCCATAATGAAGGACTACAAGACTATATTAGTGACCAGTGCACTATAACGTTGACCCGTGTGCGCTTATAATAGTGACCGTATTTATAACAAAGGATCAAAGCGCCACAAAATGGGATTTATGAACAAAATTGGTAAAACAACAATTTTTTTTTTTAAAATGTGTTAGAACTGCTGATCAGCCCTTCTAGCCTAAGGGGAAATCCACTATCCTAATACCCGCAAAAACAACAAACAAACATCATTACTAGAAGAATTGAAAATGCTAGAACATAATTCCCAAATCCATTTATCAATGTCTAAATAGGAAAAATGTCGAAAGCAATACAATGAGAAATCAACAAAAGAGATTAAATCCTATGAAAGCAATGTAAATTATTGATCTCTTGAGAATGCGCCAATTTGATGCACTGGTCCTTTCCTAACCTCTAGTTAGCTTTGATGATTTACGAAGATTGTGATCCACTTTGATGAAGGCTGATGAATGCCTGTTAAAATCTGCAAAAACCTAGCTATGATTCAATGAGATGGATGA
Organism: Sequoia sempervirens; assembly: GCA_007258455.2. Classification (NCBI taxonomy): domain Eukaryota; kingdom Viridiplantae; phylum Streptophyta; class Pinopsida; order Cupressales; family Cupressaceae; genus Sequoia; species Sequoia sempervirens. The sequence continues at coordinate 49,398 of VDFB02051522.1, read as the reverse complement.
GAATTGCTAAGTACTTTAAAAATATACCCTGTATGCAATTAGCACTCCAAATGCATGGTGAAGCATCTACTAAAATGTTGAAAGGGAACAAAGCTAAAATAGAAATGGAACAACGATTTATTTAAATGGAAAAATGCCATTTGTCCAAATGTGATTGGGTGAGGAATGAGCAAGTTTTGACAAATGTGCCAATAAATGCATTTTTTGAATTTGAATTTTGAGAAAAGACATGTAAGAGGGGGAAAGAAAATTGCATTAAATGCCACTTGGCTCAAGGCAAGGACATGTAAGAAGAAGTAAATGCCTTGTTGGAAGGACTTGTAAGAGAGAGTAAATGACATGTTGGAAGGACATGTCATTCAAATTTTGAATTTGAAAATAGAAGAATATTCCTCCAAAAGATGCTTTGTTGAGGGTGTAATGAAGATTTAATAAATCAATAAAATTGATTTATTTGTGCAAGTGGGAGACATTCAGAGAATGCAAGTGGTGAGATTAGTATTTAACATGGCTAGACTAAATAAAATGATGATTATGTTAGTTTAATGATGATTAGGTGAGTTGACTTATTTTGACTTAGATTTTTGGATTAATTTAAATCAAACAAGAGAGGAAATGATTTAATGAGTTTAATTAAATAAACATGTTTTGATTATTTAATTAAAGAGATTGAAGTAAGATTAAATTAAATAAGATTTTAATTTATTCAATTTAATAGATAGACTTTAGAGATTTAATTAAATAAAATTAATTATTTAATTAAAATAGGGATAGAGAATGATTTAAGAGACTTAATTAAACACATGATTTGTTTAATTAAGAGAAGAAAACAAATGAATTTAATCAAATAAAGATATTCAATTAAATGGTTAGGTCAGGGAATGATTTAGGATGAAATGATGTTAGTAGATCAGAGTTAGATGCGCAATGTCAACTTGTACATTTTGCGTGTCTACACTCATAAATTCATCCACCAAGATGCAAAAATCAAAAACCCTCTTTTTAAGCCAAATAACCTAGGGCTTATTGGAAAACACACTTCCCAAACTTATCAAAACATGCCACCACCTCAAACAGGTCTAAAATGGCCTGCACAAACTCAATTCAACAAGAAATAACGCTTCCCTAACACAATACTCACTTTATCATGTCAAAACCTCTCAAATTCACATGGAAAACACCAAATTTCACTTTAGGGCTTCGTGCCCAACTCAACTCTTGACCTCCCCTACACACACTCAACATTCCCACACCTTTTTAGTGATGTTGTAGACCCATTCCTAAAGTTAGAGTTATAACAGTGAGAGGAATGGGTCAAAACACCATTTTAAATGACTTTCAAACCTTAAAATGGTGTGTTCAGGTCAGTCTCAGAAATGGTTGACATGGTAGGGGCATTGCATGCCTCATAGAAATGGGGTGTCACAGTGATTGTAATCCCATTTATACCCCAATTATATGAGGCTTGCCCTCTACCTCCACCACTGGCAATTGAGTGAGTGAGGAGCCAAAACGTGGTGAAGGAAGGTGGGGGCATATGCCTCATAGAAATGGGGTGTCACAGTGATGATATGAGGCATATGTTGCCCCTACCTTCTCAACCCTACCTCATTGGCAAGCTATTGAGTGAGCTAGCTTTCCAACACTCCACTAGCTTGCCAATGCGGTAGGGTTGAGAAGGTAGGGGCAGTGTATGGCTCATAGAAATGTGGTGTCACGGTGATATATTGCCAATGTGGTAGGGTTGAGAAGGTAGGGGTAGTGTATGGCTCATAGAAATGGGGTGTCACAGTGATATATCATCGTTGGGGCAGCGCATGGCTCATAGAAATGGGTGTCACAGTGATATATCACCGTGACACCCCATTTCTATGAGCCATAAGCTGCCCCTACCTTCTCAACCCTACCGCATTGGAAAGCTAGTGAGTGAGCTAGCTTGCCTACACTCCACTAGCTAGTAATTTTTCCTATCTTGTAATCATGGCATACCCCTACACCACCTTTGTCTATGCTAGAAATAGTCTTATACAAGATGATTGTAAGTATTTTTTATGAAGCCTTGAATGATGTATATATATCATTTATTTGAATGGATAAATATTTTAGGAACTAATATTCGTCTCATTACCATGCTACAGGTAAAATTATCTACCATGTCAAAGAAACGAATAAGGAATAAATGAACAGATGAAGAGTTTGAAACCTTTGAAGAAAAGGAGAGAGAATGGTTGAGAGCATGTTGTGAAAAGAATAAATTGGGTACTATTGACAAAAACAAGCCAATTGAAGAGAAACCTCAACTGTCAAAAAGAGAACAAGATTTGGCAACACAAAGGGCATGAATGTGAAAGCATCGTGGTATGATGGATTCAGATATCGTAGTTGGAGACACATCCTCTATGGAAAGTGAATACAAAGGGACACCATTAAGCACAAGCAAATATGGAGGGACACCAGCTACCGCAAGTGAATATGGAGGGATACCATCTATCGCAAGTGAGTATGGTTGGACACCATCTAGCGCATCTTAAGTTGAGAGTACATCATCACTCGGATTTGACGAAGAAGGTATGCCATCATCCCCATGAGAACCTCAAGGTATGTATTCTACTCCACCCTTGATCAAAGGTATGCAATCTAGCCCACCTCAAATAAATATTGATGAAATTCCTAATGTTGAGATGTTTGTACCTAGGAGAACACCATCTAGAATTTTGTGTAGAAAGCCAAAGTATTTGATTAATATTGATGAGGATATTTTGTAGCACATGGAAGGTAAGATTCCAACACGCAATTGTAGAAGATATGCTAATAAGATTTGAAATTTATGCTTTCAAAGGCTAAATGAGATCGCAAGATGTCAACTATTTGTTGAAATGATGCGGGGTTTAAAGTATAGAGACATCATGAAGAATCTTGGGTTGAGAACATTGAATGCATCGAGTGAAAACACTATTGTGAAGAATCTAATGGATGCATATGAGAGAGTGGGTAAGACCTCACACTCAAAGGATAGTAATGCCACACGGCATGTCATTACATTGACTTTGGTAAGCAGTCAAACAAAGAGAGCTCGTCTAAGTAGAAAGATGAGTGAACAAATGGGAATTAGTAGAAATTTTTTATCAAAATCCATTCAAAGGCGACAAAGAAATGAGGGCACCGATTCAAATGAATTATGGGCATTCTCGGGGAGACTGCCACAAAAAGATAAAAAAGTTGTTGAAGCATTGATAACACTAATTGAAGAGTATTGGAAGAATAACACAAGGCCATCTCTAAATCAAAGGGATGTGGTAAGAAGGAGAATCGGTAGTTGGAACCGTGAGCCACATCCAAAGCATTTTTGAATATGACTCAAACCTAATTTTTTCATAAATTTAAAATGGATTATCCTCAAATTAGTATTTTTCAAAGATTTTTTGAAATGCTTAAACATTTTTATGTCAAGTTAAATCACACACGCACTACTTGTTGTTGTAGACTACATATTGAATTCTCTAACCATTATGATGTTTATCGTTCTATATGTTTTGATTTTCATACTAACGATGTTTTGTAGGATTGTGGCGTAGAAGCCCCACCAAAATATTCAAGAGAGTTCTTATCAAAAAATTTATGTGAAATAGAGGATGGCCAAATATTCTATAGGACAACATGCTTGGATGGTTCATGTGAGCGTTGCAGTGGCTTGCAGCGTATGCTAGTATGTCAACATATGGAAAGCACAAATGAGGTGGGACAAAAACTAGTAGAGTTTAGGAAGTATAAAATAGTGGCATACACTACAAAAGATGGGTCTCAAGCAAAAAGGTATGATTTGGTTATTTAGAAGATTTCAGTGTATCAATTTATGTCCATGTTTCGTGACAATATAGTGTATGAGTATCCAAGGCATACCCATAGATCTCAATGGTTGGACACACAATTCAAGCTATGCAAGGAAACCTTTCCAATTGGCAGCATAGTATCAATGGTTGAATTTATAGAGAACTACACTCTACAACCACAGTGTGAGGTGCAGTCACACTATTACAACTCCACACAAGTTTTGATATTTGTGCAAATAGCATTTATTTGTGCAGCTGATAGTACAAAGGACCAAAGGAAGGTATTGAGGGAGTATCACTTTTATATTAGTGATGATTGCACACATTCTCCAGAGTTTGTGCAAGGTCGCTTCTAGATGTTTTACAATGATTTGTCTTAGAGGGGCATAGCATACGATTGACATATAATATGGTCAGATAATTGTGCAGCATAGTTCAAGAACTCGTGCATGTTCTACTAGTTGAGTAGGATGCATGTCATTATAGGTGTACAACATATGTGGAACTTTTGTGAGGTCGGGCATGGAAGAGGGACCATGATAGTGCATGAGCATGCATAAAAAATCATTAGCATGAGAAGACTTAAAGTATAAAGACAGTGCAAAGTTGACAGATGCAAGATAAATCGTCGAGTGGTGTAATGCTTCGATGGGTCTAGGTAATGAAGGTACATCTTTAGTTCATAGATATTTTTGGTTGATGGATGATACTACGATTGCACCATATGATGATTGTTGTACACTATCAGGATTGAGTGAGGTACACTCTTTCCTTAGCTCAAATGCAGATTCATGGAGTATCGATACATGAAAGATGGCATGTTTTTTTCTGCATGTACAATGCAAGCCTGAAATGATTGTGAGTTAGAGGAGTGGGTTGACAAATGGTTGAAAAGTTATCTTAGCCCACTTCACACGTATCGCCCTTTGGCGGCATTGGAACTAACATAGATGGAATCATCGGTCGACTTTAACCACATATCAGATCTAGTTCAACCAAGTAATATATCTGCTTGCTTAGTTTTTGAAATTCAATATGTATTATTATATTACTTTGTAGTGTATTAGTAATGTTAACTAATTTCAAGAGATTTGTTGCACATATCAATGCAAGGAAAGTTTAAGCAGTTATTGTAGATGAAGACAAAGAAGAGAGAACAAACTATTACTTGTGTCGTTGTGTTGAGGCCAAAAAGAAATTAGAGACCCTAGTTATAGATGGAGAAAACAACGAATGCCCTACAGGCTTAGTTGCTGTTATTGGAACGTGGCTTAGAAGGTACCCACCTAAGAGTGTTAAACATTGGTTGTTTCAGGACTTTGACAGGCATCGTAAGATTCTTCATTACTCTAACCTTGTTGTGGCATCCAATGTTCATTTGACCAAATATGGGGGTAGACCTTTGAACAAGATCTTGTGGAAGATCCGTGACTCTGACCACGAGGAAATACTTGACACAATAAAGAGTAGAGTAGACTCGGATGGTTCGTTGGATTAATTTATAAGTATGCACATCGGTTCTTATTAATTTTTACTTGTATGCACACTAATTTTTTTGATGGCAATGCTATCATCTTCTTTCACACTACCTTGTCTAGTAGGTCAACAGACCCTAGTTTTAGACCATTTCTCACAAACTTCTCAAATTACTTCGCAAAAAAATGACTAATCTAGATAGCCATTATTGAATTACAACACATACTTCAAAATCAATAGTGATTGTCTTGGAACATGTGCATCAAAAATGACCTTCGCTTTCCTCATTAGACTAAGTAGGCCTAATTTACAAAGGAACATACCTTTAAACATTCAAAAACCCTCTGAACTTGTTGGGGCAGTAATTCTTGTGTATCCAAACCCTCAAATCCATAATTTTTCTCAGGAGAAACTCACTCCACCATGCCAAACCACAAAACCCTTATTTTATGCTAATATGAGGAGGGTTTATTGAAAGGAATGGTTCCACACCTTACCAAAACATTCCATCACCTCAGACCTTCTTAAAATCACTTGCACAAACTCAAAAGACAATCACCCAACCTCTACATGCAATATTTTATGAAACCCTAGGGTGAAACCTCATTTTTCATGCCTTTTTCCATCAAAATCTATAGGGTAGCAAAAAAAACCCCATAAAACTTATTCCATTTCACCAAATAAATACCTTAACATTAAAATGGGTTTCTAAATATGTATTGGGTCTATGGAAACACAAAGAGATTGAAAAAGAGAACACAATCACCCTGTACAAAACCGTACAGTTCAAGGAAATATCAAATTTATGGTAAAAATACAGAAAAATGTAAGGAAATAATGAATTTTATTGATCTTCTACGTACATTATACATTTACGCTAGGAATGGTACATTTAAGCTAGGAATGGTCCTCTTTCGCACCCAAACACACAGAATCGCTCTGAGCTATGTTCAACCAGATGGATCCCTTAAGAGTCCAAAGTGCAAAATGGCTAAAAACTTCAACATGATGTTACTCGGATACCATGACACTTAGAAAATTCTCATCCAATCCTATAGGATTGCGTTGGGTCCCTCTAAAAAAACCTCTCTCAATTTTTGCTATCTCAGAGTGGTTTTTTTGTGGTGGCAGATTTTCACTTGGGGAAAAAGTTGTCAAATGCAAGTAGTTGAAAGTTGTAAAATGGTGCAAATTTCATTATGCAACTCGTGTGACCAAACAGACTATTCCAACACATCCAAATAGGTATGTTTACGCTAGAAATAGTCCTCTTTCATGCCCAAACACGCGGAATCGCTCTAAGCTACGTTCAACCAGATCGATCCCTCAAGAATCCAAAGTGCAAAATGGTGCAAATTTCAGCATGTTGTTACTTAGATACCATGACACTTAGAAACTTCTCATCTGATCCTATGAGATTGCATTGGGCCCCTCTACAAAAATCTCGCTCGGTTTTCACTATCTCGAAGTGGTTTTCCTATGGTGGCAAGTTTTCACTTGGGAAAAAGTTGTCAAATGCAAGTAGTTGAAAATTGCAAAATGTTGCAACTTTCATTATGCAACTCGTGTGACCAAACAGACTGTTCCAACGCGTCTAAATAGGTATTTTAATGCTAGGCGTGGTTCTCTTTTGCACCCAAACACATGGAATCGCTCTAAGCTACGTTCAATCAGATCGATCCCTTAAGAGTCCAAATTGCAAAATGACTGCAAACTTCAACATGTTGTTACTCAGATACCGTGACACTTAGAAACTTCTCGTCTGATCCTACAGGATTATGTTGAACCCCTTTACAAAAACCTCTCTCAATTATTGCTATCTCAGAGTTTTTTTTCCGTGGTGGCATATTTTCACTTATTGGAAAAAGTGTCAAATGCAAGCAATGCAAAGTTGCAAAGTGGTGCAACTTTCATTCTGCAACTTGTGTGATCAAACAAATTTTTCCAACGCATCTGAATAGGTATGTTTACGCTAGGTATGGTCCTCTTTTGCATCCAAACACGTGGAATCACTCTGAGCTACGTTCAACCGGATCGATCCCTTAAGAGTCCAAAGTGCAAAATGGTTGCAAACTTCAGCATGTTGTTACTCAGATACCATGAAACTTAGAAAATTCTTGTCTGATCCTATGGGATCACATTGGGCCCCTCTACAAAAATATCTCTCGGTGCACAAGCATCTGACCAATGTAGTATTGGGGACACCAGCATTATGGTGGAGAATGGGTGGATATTGGTGTTACATAGCCCCGTATGAAGGCCTTAGGCGAGGATACCTGGTGAAAGAATTAGACACCGAGGCACAGAAAGAGAAAGAAGAACAACTCGTCCATGAAAGAAGTCTAGGTCAACTTGAGATTGTTGATGATGAAGCAAATGATTGGAACGATGAGCAGTGGGAAGCCTTTTTTGAACGAACAGCTCAATGTTTAAAGACTGTAATGATGATAGAAGATATGTTCATTTCAAGTGTAGACGGGTACACTGAAGATGTAATTAAGCACTCAAGACGAGAATGGAGGAAGGTGCCGAGGTTTGTGACACAAGATGCGCTTTGGAAAATAATACCTAATGCAGCTGAGCCACCAAGTGTTCAAGGTGAAGAGGTTACGTGGTATCAACGTTACGGCGGGTGATATATCGACGACAGTATCAAAGGTACTGGCCCTGCTCCATTGCTTGATAAATGGTTTGATATAAAATATATAGGATCATGTTGTGAGGAAGAATGCTATAAGTGGCCCCCGCATACGTGCAAATGGTACTATGCATCTGAGGTAAAGGTGAGAACAGATAGAGGAGTACGGGGAATAAAAAGAACTTTTGAAAAAGAAGAGAGAGGAGAGGAGAGAGAAAATAAACAAAAATTGAAAAAATTAAAGATAGAAGAGCAAAAAATTAAAAGATATAGAAAAATGGAAGATAGAAAAATGAATGAAGAAAAACAAGGTAAATGGAGGAGAGAGGAGAGAGAAAACAAAAATAAAAGAATTAGGGGTAAGGAATTAAAAGGAATTGGAAAGAGAGAAATAATATTAAGGGGAAAAAATAAAAGTATTAAAAAGATGGACATATTATATGGATTTATAAAAAATAAAAGAGGCAGACTTATGGGAAAAGCAAAGCCAACTAAAGAAAGGAAGATTAAAATAAAAATTAAAGTGAGAGCCTTGGCCATCATACGCCGATGGGGAAAAGATGTTGAAGGGAGTAAGAATCGACAAAGTATTAAAAGAAGTAAAGTGCAAAATAGCTGAATTTTAGTAAAGGAGGAAGTGCGACCATAAAAAAAACTCGACAAGAAGACATTGACGCACAGGAGGGTTGGCTCTCAAACCATACGACATCCTTTCCAACCTTCGCAAATCGTACGACATCATTCTCAACATTTGCAAGTCGTACGTCATTCTCTTGATCTCTTGCAAATCGTATGGCATCATTTTCAACCTTTGCAAGTTGTACGACATTACTTTGGGTCTCTTGAAATCATACAGCGTCATTTGCAACATCTCCAAGTCGTACGCCAAGGGTTGATTATCTCATTCACTGGGCACAACTTGTTTCCTCTGGTCGTACGACACCCTTGGTCTGTTGAGATCGTACGGCAATTCTCTTGGTCTTTTGAGATCGTTCAGCAATTCTTTTGGTCTCTGGAGGTTGTACGGCAATTAGACAAGCTGCAAGTTGCACAACATTCCAGTCCTTCCCAGGTCGTACGGCAATTACAAGTTGGAATTAGTGCCAGGTTCTACATCGTACATCAACTACAGGCAAGAATTATTGGATATGTACGGTATTCGCAAAGTTCCCAGAGCATAGAAGATTTGCAAACTTGCTGAGTTGAAGAGTGCACTGATATTATAGACATACGACATCCTCAGACTTGTGATGCCGTACGACACCTTCATGCTCCTAACACCGTATGACACTCTCAAGGATTTGGCATCGTACGGAATGCACAAGGGTTTGGCATCATACGGCTTCTCCACTTAGAGGGTTTGCACATCGTATGGCTCTCTTGTTCTTAGAGATCTCACACCATACGGATTTCACAGAGGCTTCAAGTTGTACAACATACAAGACAATCCTTTCACACTATACGACAGTCATCAATCTCTCAAGGCGTACGAAAGTTATTAGAGTTTGGCAGTTTTGGTAACCACCTGGAAGGAAATAAAAGCAACTGGAATCACCGCATAATCGATACAATGGACAAAGGCAAGAAGATTGTGCAATAGAAGTCGAAAGTAACCTCAGCATTGTGACCTTTTCACACATCACCCCATTCAAGATGGGGACCCCCTAATTTTGCTCCATTCTGGTCTTTTGGCTTGGGTTTTTTTTTCTCTCTCTCTCTCGTCTGTCTCTTTTCTGATGTCCGCCTTTTCGGGTTACGCCAATTAGTGAGTTTAAACATGAAATTGACCAAGTCGATTAGTGAGTTCGCGTGAAATTCAATAAGTGCGAAAGTGGGGTTTTATCTTTCTGCATTGATCAGGTGGAGACAAAGTCAGCCAAGTTGAAACCAAAATGCATTGTGTGGTATGGCTGTGAGGCCTCTTAGCAAGTTTTTCATCAGATGGGGTACTTACTATTTTTAGTAGAGGTGTGGAAATCCCTAAACAATTTGTCGGCATTTTAAAAAGATTAAAACTGACCACACTACATTAGGAGCAGAGTAGGCACTACAAAATTTGGCCTCGACTTCCGCACTATTTTTATGATCCGGAAACTAGGAATTTCAAAGTTTAAGATCTGAAGTTTTTCTTTGCATGTTAGCGCATATTCCTTCGGGTTTTGGGAATACGCCGCGTGATATAACCACGTATGGGATATGCTTCAAATTGATCTTACGAGGGCTATTTAAGGGTTTGTGTGAGTTTTCTTTACATGTTTGGTAGTTCCATATGGGTTTTAGAGAGCGAGTGATGCGGCCATTACAAATGGAGATAATCCTCGATAGGAACCTGTTTTTAGCGGTGCATCCGGCCAATTTGCTTCCAGCCGTGGGAACAATCGCCGAACGTCAAAATTCTGAGAAAGCGAGGACAAGCAGGGATCATTTAATATGCATCGCGAGTGGGTCAGGGTTTCAGCTTAGCGAAGGGTGCGTCAGATTTTTGGCGGGTGCCAGCCTTAGATCATCGTCATGGGCTATCTAGCTGGTAGATTTCCGATCAAAAGCAGGAGCGCTTGCACTCATTTATAGTAAGTCAATTTAAGCCAGCTAAAATAGTAAATCCATTTGCATGCGTTGATGTTAACGGTAAGAATAAAATAGTGAGGAGGCGCCTCATTCAAATTTCAAGTCAATCGGAGCAATGGAGCTGTCAGAAACAAGAGGTTACTATTTATAGTAAACCACCTTCGAAAATGGGCTAAAAATAGCAGGGTGACTAAAAATGGCAGTGTTGACAAAACAACGAATTAAATGGGATGTAGTTTGCAAAATTTCAAGTTGTTACGAGCTTGGAGATGCAAATTTAGACAACTTACGCCAATAGCTGAGAGCGCGAGGCTGGCAAATGAAGAAAAGTCTAAGTCACGGAACTTCATCCAGTAGACATGGTGAAATGTGCCCAGTTGATGACGAGGCATAAAAAAAATTTCTAAGTTATGAAGCTCATCCTTCACACAGGCCAAAATGCGCCCAAGGAGAAGAAAGTCAAAGGAAAGTCAACACGTTTATCCTGCAGGCATAGCAAAATGTGCCCAACTTGAAGAAGGAAAAGGTTGAATTTTTTTCTAAGTCTGGATATCCTCCTCACCCCTCCAAATGCGCCCATCCTCCTCAGGTGGTGAAATGCGCCCAAGTTGCAAGAGGGTCAAAGCAAAGTCAACGAGCTCATCCTCTTCCATAAGCCAAATGCGCCCAAATGCATGCATGTCAAGACGAGAAAAAGGAAGTTGAAGAGTCACTCAAAGGCGTTGTTATCCACCAGCTAGGCCAAAATGCGCCCAAGAAAGGAGGGAGTCAACAAGTCAAAGTTTTTATCCTCCATCAAGTGCAAAATGCGCCCAAGGTGGTAAGTCTTAGAGGATTTTTTTTCCAAGGCATGTGAGGTGTTGAGAATAAAATGCTAAGGCGTGGTTTCAAATTTCTTCTAAGTGATAAGCGCCCAAGATGATATGTGTGAGAAAATATTCCGAGGTGGTGGAAATAAAATGTCAGGTATGTTATGCGCCTAGAAGGATGAAATAAAATGTGATGTAAAGCAACTCGCTAGGTGATGAAAAATTTTCAAGATGAATATCTTCCTTGAGACACAAAATGCGCCTAAGATGTTGAGTGAAGAAAAATGAAATATTTCTAAGGCGTTAGGATTTTAAATAAAATTGCCTTGCAAGTGTGAAGTAAAATGCTAGTGTGGAATGGGAAATAAAAGTGTGCTAGGCATGAATAAATTTTTTTCTAAATGAAGTTGATAAAATTTTCACTACTGGCGAATGAACCAAAATTTTCCAAGGCAAATTCTCAGAGTGCAAGATGATTTAAAATATTTTTTTAAGGCAAATATTTTCTCCCTTAGAAAATACGCCTAGAGCTCAAGGTGGTGAAATTTTTCGTGAGGCCCGAGCAAATTTCTCAGTGATGAAGTCAGAGATGGATGATAATGCAGGATGGATTCAAGTTCTTCAAGCGAGAGCAACACAGGAGGATCACAGGCGAAGAATGGATTTAATTTGACAGAATAATATTTTCTAAGGTTAAAAATTAGAAAAATTAAATGAACCTGTTCATGGGGTACCCATGGATTTGAAGCGTTCTGAAGAAAATTTTCTTCTGGGTACTGAACGTTTGTGATGATAGATGGATTTCCAGATCTTCCGCACTTCGCTGACACTTTCTCAGTGAAGAATTTAATCAGTGCTCAAATTGTGAATTTTTCTAAGGGAATTTTTAAAAATTCTCCAAGGCAATTCGAATAAAATGTGTTTTCATAATGAATTTCTCCGAGTGATGAATTTGAAGTTAGTTGCCTAGATGATTTTGGTTGAATTCCCCAGTGATGAATTTTCCAGAAATGATTTTCAAGTGACAAAGCTCTGGCTGGTGAACTAAAAGGATGGAATTAAATTAAATTTTTCGAAAACAAATTCAAAGATGCCAGTCAAAGTCAAGTTTCTAGAAGAGCAAGATTCCTGACGTCGAAAGATAAGTGTCAGAAATACCAGAGAGGGAAAATTTGAATTCTTGAAGTGGAGTAGTGGATGTTTAATGCACTGGCTAAAATTGGCTCCTTCTAGAATTCAATTTTGAGCTATAAAATGAAGGAGTCTCTCACTCATTCCTCACAGTTGAAGAAATCGACTTGCTCTTGAGAGTGTTGCTAAGCATTGCTGAGGCTTGAAGTTCAATTTTTTTTGGCTAAGTCTAAGAGTTACTGGGAGAAAGGCGTTGGAGATTGGCTATTGCTAAAGTTCGAATCTGTTGAGGGGCGCCTTGAGTTGTTAATACAAGTGGAGGAAATTTTGACTCAAGGAGGAGTTGCTGAGCTGCGAAATTGTTGATTGAAGAAGTATTCAAAATTGCTGAAGCTTATAGAGGGACGCCTTGCAAGTTGCTGAAGATTCAAATCTGCAGTTGAGGAAGGACTCATTGAAGTGAAAAGAGTTAGTGAATTACAAGCTTGCTGATTTAGACAAGTACGAATTTATCAAAATTGTTGATTGAAGTAGTTGCAGATTGAAGTCACTAAAATTTACTTAAAAACCTTTTCTAAGTGTTGAAGTTCGATTTTATTGGAGAAGAAGCTGAGGTTTGCAAATAAGAAAAGTTATTGCAGCTTCTTGAAGTCGACTGTAGCCCATACACAATGTCTTATTTTATTAAACTTAATTTCTCATGAATGTTTATTGTTTGCAGATGGCTGAGGCAAGGGCGACTGGCAAAGACAATGGTGCCTCCAGACAAGCTATGATCAAAAAGTTGAGCAAGACATTCATGCCAGAATCAAAATTTATCTCAAAGTTGGGCAAGTTGACAGACACCAACCTGGGCTGCGTCAACCTGGAGACCTTCAAGAACCGGATGTTGGGAATTGGAAGTCATCGGCCTTTGACCACTTTGCACAATATTGTTCGAAGTGGGTTATATGTAGCTGCTAGTTTCCCACTAGCCATTCTGTGTTCGAAGCTGGTGATGGAGTGCACCAATTATTATGAGAAGGATCATTGGTCAATCATGTCACGAGATGGACAAGTGCTAGCCAATCTTACTCTGGCAGCCATTGGTGAATCTTTCGGGATCCCAGTGCACAGGAACATGATTTACAAATCCAGAGAACGGGCTGAATGGATGTATGCTTCTGCATTCGAGAGGTGCACGGAGACAATCAACACTCACTGGATGAGCACTCCTAAGCCTTCTCGTGCAAAGTTGCCAAAGTAGATCACAGCGAGGACCTGAAGTAGGAGTATTGTGACCTCATCATGATGCTGAGCAAGGTTGGTGGCTGTGCCCAATCATTCATTTTTCAGCCTTGGATGTTTTACTACAACAACCTCGTGCTAGAAGGGAAAGATTATGTCAATTGGGCCGAGATGATCAGTGATAATCTACATGAGCAGCTCTAGAGCCTGAGAAGAACAAAGACATTTTACATGAGCTCCTACATTATCTATATGTTTGCACGGATGATGAAGTACAGGGGAATCTCTTACAAGGAGCCTATCGGATGTGGCTCTCATCTATTCAAGATTCATGAGGATTGTCCATAGTTGCATTTGGCAAGCATAACTCACTACAAGCGTGTCAACGATTCCTTCACCATGTATATCACAAGGCTGCTTCAGGAGCGGTTGCATCACAGAATCTCGAGGGATGCCCAAGAGCTGATTGAAAGGTATGAGTGCTGGTTCATGCAATTTCTGAAGTTTTCTTATATTAGGCTGCAAGGCTTTTCATCATACCCATATAGGCTGCCTAAGTACCCAATAGATAGAGTTTTAATGCTAGAAATATCTAGGCAATTGCTTGCCTTTGATAAAATTCAGAAGAAGAAGAAGAAGGGTGGAATAGAATTTCCAATTGTCATGGGCAACTCGGATGAGGTGTGTCCCTCAATACAGGCAGCTAGAGAGGCTGAAAGTGAACTCCAATTTTATCATTTCTCATATCATACCAGCTGACAGCAGTATGACCCACATCATAACATCAAATGGGTACTGTCAGAGGAGTTTAAACATAAGTCCACCATTGAGGATTATTGGGCTGATGCAGCTGATGAGATTGAAATAAGGAAAAGGATGTTTTCTCGGTTGCCTATTACTTTGATCAGGGAGTGTGAAGTTGTGCCGGTTCAAGACCAGGTGAATGAGATATGGACGTTGTCCATCCGAACTATGCAACAGTTAGGGATACTCCACTTCCGCCTCCAGATTGGTCAAAGCATGAGGTTGCAGATTTGGATACTCTTTCTATCCCTGTCCTGACATTCACTAGAGCATGGGTTGATAGATGGGTAAACAGGTTGAAAAGTAGGTCAATTGCTTTGACTTACAACTTGATGGGAGATCACAGGACACCCACTACTGGCAGAAAGAAATAGATCACACGGGGTCCAGAGTCCAGAAAGAAGGAGATAGTTCAACAGGATCCCACTCATCTAGAGCCTCCACGAGTTACAGTTGCATCACCATTGGAGACACATTCTCCAAGTATACAAGAGGTCTCTTTGTTTGCTGATTAGAGGAATGCACTGAATTAGGTGCAAGTAGTACAGGATAATATTCAGCCTCCACGGAGAGAGTCAGTTGGCCAGAGCGTCAACGCACCTGGTAGGATTAATCAGCAGGATGATGAGGGGACTATTACCGACCCTCAGTTTTAGTAGGAGTTAGAGGCGGCCATGAACGATGATGATGATATAGTTTTAGGTGACACTCAGCCACTTGAGGATGATGAACCTCGCCAGAATGATGTAGAGGTTGAGCAAGTTAGAGAGGTAGAGGCAAAGGAGCAGCAACCCTTCGATATATAGTATGATGTGCATGATTGGCTTAAGGATAGGATGAGAAGAAGCCCCAACGAGGAGATTGATCCAGTAGTTGAAATGGATGAATTTTTGAACAGGATCAGTGCACCTCCACAGAAAAAGAAAGCAAGAAATTTTTTAAAGATATCCACTGAAGAGGATGGCTCTCGCACCCTTCATGTAGCTGTGCCACGAGTTGAGTGTGACTGGAATGAAGCAGTTCTTGAGAATTATGTGGTCACGACTCTAGATTTGGGACACCCCACTAGTGCGCAGATTGTAGAGGAGTGTGATAACTCCTACCTTGCCCTCAAAGATAGGTTATTCAAGAAAGAAGGGAAGTATAAGAAGTTGAAAAGAGAACACAAGGCCTTAATTGGATATGTACAGCAGTTGTCTCATTCTCGAGGGCAGGATATTCCAGTGATAGAGCCTCCAGCGGAGATACCTAGAGAGTCGATCAGCGGCTTGATGGAGTTAGGAAAGATGGCACAGGAGGCAGATAAGTGGGTCACAGGGGTTCATGTTGAGACAGAGAAGTTTATGGAGAATCTTGCTTTTGCTTTTAAGCAGGCCTCTAGTATTTTGACACAGATGGATGTAGTGGATCATGCTTGGGGTGATGCTTCTATCTATCAAAGCAAAGTTATCCAATGTCTTGAGGTATTGAGACACGTGCCGTTGCTATTGCTGATTGATGGAGGTGTCATTCAAGAGAATGACAGGTATGATTTCTCTAGATGGAATTCTTCAGCGATCATGGGACGTGGTTTCTTCGATGCGGCACAGGCGGATTCAGCCAGGATACATAAGGCCATGGCCAATATCATTGATGGAGTTCAAAACACTTTTGAGGCCATATTTGCTAGCCGGTTGAATCCAGAGGAGGTGAATGTTGATAATTTGAGGGGTAGGCTGGTACCTTTCTTCTAAGAGGTAAGGACCTTTGTACAAGATGATTTCGAGAATACTTCTACTTTCTCCACCTTGATCTAGAACAAACAGGACTCTTTGATTGCTTGGAGAAAATCTTGTGCAAGGCATGAGCATTCAATCATAGTGTTAGAGTTTCAGCTAGATTGTGTTCCACCTATTTCAGTTCAGGAGGTTGAGGCTGTACTTCGCAGATTCGTGGAGTTTGCAGCCAGAGAGAAGGCAAATGGGAACGCACTGCTGGGCGAGGATCTTCTAGAAGACTGATTGTGGGCATTTATTGCCTTTACTATTTTGGGAGTGAGTGGGAATCTTTGATTCATTTAATGTACCACTGCCTATTCTGGCAGTTTTTAGGGTTAGGGCTGAGGTGGCATGATTCTGGCCACTCTATTGATTGTAACCCTAGCCGTCTTTTGGGACTTGGCTACCTATATAAAGGGGGATTCCCCCTCATTTGTAATACATTAGATTAGAAGCAGATATCATAATTGAGTTAGAGCTTAGAGATCTAGAGAGTAGAGCATTGTAGACATTTTGCATAGTGTGGAGAAGAAAGAAAGTTTTCCCTTTGAAAACTTTTGTGGAGATTGTTGTGTAATACTTTTCATGATAATAGATCTTTTCATTGATGGTGGAATTCGTCTTGTCATGAATAGCTAGCAAGGTCTCTTCTTCCTTTCGTATCCAAGTAGCTTAATTTCATGCAAGTAGTTTACTTTGATGTGTGGTATTTTTGTTGAGGTAGCTTATTTCATTCCATACCACTAGCGGCTTGTTGATGATAAGTTCGCCTTGTGTGGTCAACTGGATATTATCTTGAGTCTAACTTCGGTTGTAATTTGTATACCTATATGCATCATTTTGATGGTGTATGTATGCTAAGTTATAATCTGAACATCCTTTGCTATCCCCTTGAAGATTGCACTGATTTTGCTGAAGCTGTCCGACATGAGGCTAGGTGAAATTTGGTTGAATTCTACTAAAACGGAGCTCCACATATCCTGCATTTAGAATAGAACATAGGTTTCTTAAGCCTTACACTCTTTTACTTTCTGCATATTTCTGATTAGCTTTAGGAAAACGTACTATATTTCCAAATCATACATACAAGAATCCCCTTCACATCATATACCAGCTGCTAACTGCAAGAAGTCTGAACAATTGTGTAAGTCCCCTCGTAAGAACACAACAATACACATCAACCAAATGAGGGTATTCTAAGTATTCAGAACCTTGGAGTTGAACGTGCGAACTTTCTCACAATCTTAGCACACGGAATACTTTAATCAAGAGAGAATGGAGTAGCCTTCAGACTATTTTGTTCTGTTGTTTGGTGCAGTCACAAAAACCACGTCAACAGGAAACTGGCGCTAGAAGGAGGGCCTTCCATGAGTTTCCAAGAGTTAGCAATCGGATTCAAATAAGAAGGGATTTTCATCAAGAGAAATTCATTGGAGAAATAATTATCATGAGTAAAAATGGTGTTACCGCATAGAGAGGTATTCCCAGTGTTGCAGCCTAACTTGGGATTCAACGACGACCAAGAGGACATTCTTTCAGAACTGAACAATCTTGCTTGGAAGAAAAAGGAGAACTACGCCCAGTACATGAGAACTTGCTTCGTGTTGGAGGAAGAAGAAGAAAAGGCTATTGAAATTCAAGTTGCAATTGAAAGAAATTTGCTAAATCAAAGACAACCACTCGCTCCTCTTCCTCGCCGACAGTAATCAGCTACATCCTAGATCGCATTAGCTCATTCTCACCTGATAAGTTGAAAAGAATCTTGAGGTCCACGCCTAGTTCATCCAAAGACTTTGTGGAGTTAGAGATGCCTACTCGAGCAAGGAGGAAGAAAGAAGTTCGTACAAGTAAAGAAGTTGAGTCGAGTGAAGAAGTATTTTCAAACGAAGAAGTTCAATCAAGTGAAGAAAGTGGAGAAGAGATTACAAGTTTGTTCCAAACTCCACCAAGTACTTCAAGGTTTTCGCAGCCAAAAGCAGTTCAGTTACCACTCCGGTGTTTGTCCAACAACAACAACTAATTTAGGCTACCACACCTCGACAACAACAAACAACTCCAGTAATTGTATATCAGAGGAGGTAGCCAATTCAAGCAATGGATCAACCAAGGGGACAAGGAGGCCAACCCGCTCCAAATGGGGCTACTTGGCTCGTTACTAATCCATCCCCTCTTGAGTTCGTGGATTACCATGATATGCCTAAGAATCCGAAGCACTTTTGCACCAAGTATCAGGTCAATGATCCGAACCGTTCCGCTGAGGATCACATCAAGATGTTTGAGGATCATTTGCAAAATAGAAAAATTGCATACGTAGATGTGGCATGCAGATTGTTCCCATATTCCGTGGGAGAAGAAGCGCACTTTTGGTTCATACATTTACCAGTTGGATCCATTAGAACATGGGAGTAGATGAAAGAAGCTTTCATTGGAAAGTTCGGTATTCCAATTACCCCAGTAGAATTCTTCCACCAATTCACAGAGGTGAGAAGACAGGACAAAGAGCCTATCCACACCTTCAACAATAGATTCCAGAAAGCTCTCACAAGGCTACGTACTCCATACATTGTTCCTGATGCTAGGGAAAATTATTATGCAGCCTTAGACCCATTGACTGCGATGTTTGTGAGGCAAGCTCATCCAACACCAACCAACATGAATCAAGCATATGCAAAGGCTATAGAAGTAAGTCAAAATATAGGACAAAATATAACTGGGCCTTCTTTATACACTGGCTTGGTCACCGTGAACAGTCAAATGCAGACTATTAGCCCGACATGGAATCAGCAAATTCCAGTATTGAATCCAGTTCCACAACCAACTTATCATGTTACACCACCATCCGATCAATTGGTTCTCCATCCTGGGGTACCTCTATCCTAGACTCCAGCTACACAACCTATCTATCTCCAGAATACAATGCCATCAACAAGGACACAAGAGGAGAAGGACGAAATGAAAGAATTAGTAGAACAAATGAAGAGGCTATCATCTGAGGTAACTCACCTCAGAAACCAAAATAATCAAATGCAATCTATGTTAAAAAATTATCAGGCACATCTAGGTGCCAATCGAGGATATCAGAATCATCCTCAACACCATCAAGATGCCCATCAAGGGCATGGACACGACAACAGCCATGGGTATCGAAATAACAATCAAGGATATCAAAAGAGGTCCTGGAATACCGGACCTAACAATGGAGGAGTTCCATCACCGCTAGATAATCCACCGCCTCCAGAGAACCGTTCCACGGACAGAGTGTTCTTGGCAGAAGCTGCTATGTCCGAATGGTGTAGACTTCATAACACGAGTCAGCACTCAGAGTTGCAGTGCCATGAATTTCAAGTAGCGGCTGGTATTTTTAAAGGAGAAGTAAAAATCACGGAGGGTACTGAGAATCCTCCGACCACTGGATATGAGATTGTCCCAGTGCAAAGATATGACCAGGCACTGATTCTAGAAAATGTCAATGTCATGTCTGAATATCAAAGCTACGCGCCACCAGAAGTTAATCGCAGGTTTCCACCAGCTTCGGCAAATGGTCCCGTGGAGGCGCTAGACACTCAAGTTTATGAGGAAGCTAAAGTTTATTCAGAAGCTCAAATGTATTCAGAGGTTTAGGACAGTTACTCAGAGGAGCCACTTGAGCAAGGTAACTACGTTTTCCCACCTCTCAATAATAGTGTTTTGGTAGAAGGGAGAAGAGAGGTGCAGGCATTTCAGACTTCCGGAGGAGCAGCACCCAAAGTGTACCAAAGAACTTATCATTAGAAAGAGCCTTTGATGTCCTTAATTCCTTTGAATAATTTTGCGACCCTGCCAAATCCAAATGCAAGCAACAATCCAAATTTACCAAGAGAATCTCCAGAGTACTGGCAACAAAATGTGATGCAGAATAGAAATGGACAACAAACTATCCAGCAACAGCCAGTTCACGTGATGCAGCGCCCACAAAAGGACAACCTCCCAAGAGACGATATGAGAAGGCTAAGTTCCTATGTGCTAGAAGAAGTTAAGAAGATAAAAGTCAGTCTTCCCTTGTATGAGTTGATGAAGATCTCAGAAGTTAGAGACACAATTTTGGGAAGTCTATATGAAACACCAGTTGTAAAGAGCACATCTCAAGAAACACCTAGTTCATCTAGAAATCCTCCAATCAACACACAGTCACATCCTATGCAGAGTGAAAACATGGTAGAAGAGGTGCCTCACGTGCCTTTTAACGCTTGGGAGACTCCACAACAGTCCCAAGGTTTCGTGGGGATGGTACAAGGATCTTCGAGTGAGCCTGAAAAGCCAAAGGCTGAAGATAAAAGAAGAGTTAAATTCAACTTGCCCACAGAGCAAAAGCAAGAGCAGACACAAAGGGTTGCCCAGGGCAATCAAATTCCATTGGATAAGGGAAATGAAAAGAAGAATATTGTACCAGAAGAGAAGAAGAAACCAGTTGTATTCTACCAAGGGAAGGATGAGCCTGCCCCATTCTTGGTATCAGTTAGAATCTTTGGAAAGTTGTTACACAATTGTTTGATTGATTCTGGTGCTTCAAGCAACGTCATGCCATTGAGGGTGTGTCAGAGATTAGGTATAGTACCACTTCAAACCACAAAGAAGGTGACTCAGCTAGACAAGATTGAAGTTCCAGTGGTTGGGGAGCTGAATAATATTCATATGCAATTGTTAGCTGATCCCCGAATCCAGAGTTGTATTGACATATCAGTGGTCGATATACCAGATGGGTATGGCATGTTGCTGAGTAGAGACTGGGCTAGAAAATTAAACGGATATATTGCCACTGATTTTTCCCACATGTGGCTTCCATGGAAGGGAGTCCCAAATCAGATCAAGATTGAAAGTACACCGAGGCTGAAGTTAATGATCACTGAGTATGGTGAAGATAATGAGATTATGTTTGTAGAGTCTGACTTAGGCTCATATAGGCCTATCAAGAAAGAGGTATTGATGCTACAAGCTCCAAGTGAAAGGAGATGTTTAGAGGATGCCACCACCTCCACCGAAGTTTTGATTGAAAGCGACTCAAGTGATAGTGAAGGTGGAGGAACTTTTGAGAACTTCAAGGATTTTGTACTTAACAGTGTGAAACAGGAAACGGAGTTAGGTAAAGATGCTTCCATCAAGAATTTGCTGCTCCCTAACTGGTGCAGGATACACAAAGCATTTCATTCTGAGATTACATGTGCCATGTGTAAGGTGGAACTAGAGCAAGTTGCAAGGCTCGTTCCACAGACTTCGCCGCAAGAAGAACATCAGAAGATGGATGAAGAAAACAGTGTCCTAATAGAGGAGCTTATAGAAGATGATACAACTCAGTCGAAGGTTGAAGAAAAGGTTCCAGAGGTATGTAATCAGGAGGATACACGTGATCAGTCTCCCAGCACTCCTACAAAAAATCAAGTATGAACTTTGAGGTTCGATGGATCAAAGTCAAAGAAAGGAAATGGAGCAGGATTCAAATTGGTTAGCCCAACAGGTGAAGCTTATTTAGGTGCTTATAGGCTCCAATTTTCATGCACCAACAATGTTACTGAGTATGAATCCTTGATTCACAGATTGCTCCTTGCAATTCAGAAGGGAGCCAAGATTGTACATGCCATCGGAGATTCTGACATTGTGGTCTGCCAAGTAAGGAAGCAATTCGCCTGCCACGACAAGAGATTGGGCCATTATCGAAATAGATTCTGGGACCTGATAGAAAGCTTTGACGCATTCAATATAAAACAAGTGTACATATCCAAGAACACCGTTGCAAACTCTTTAGCACAAGCTGCTAGCTCGTTGGAACCATTAGCAATGGAAGGGTTGAAGAAGTTTACAGTAGAATTGGTCTCAACCTCGACAATCCCTGACAACATAAAGAACTTTCAAGTGTTTGATGATGATAAACAGATTCTGGATTTTCTCACGTGCTCAGGTGTATTTGAAGCACAAATCATAGATGAAGAGGAGACCGAAGAAGCTGAATATGACACAGAAGGAATTCTGAATTTGAAGACTAATGTAATTCCAAGAGGAATGGTTGAGTTGGAAAGACTATTTGATACTGATAAATTGAGCAGAAATCAAAGCACTCAAGGCAACGATTGTGAAGCTGTCAATTTAGGTACAGACGAACAAGTGAAAAATGTTTTTATTGGAAAGGTTTGTACACCAAAAGAGAAAGAAGGCATTTTGAAGGTCATGAAAGAATTTCCAGAAGTGATAGCTTGGGGATACGAAGATTTGAAGACGTATGATACATCACTGATTACACACACGATTCCATTGAAGCCAGGCAGTAAGCCATTCAGACAAAGGCAGAGGCTAGTAAATCCATTGTTAGAGCCGTTAATTTATCAGGAAGTCAAGAAGCTTCTTTCGGCCAGGATTATTTTTCCAGTAAGGCACTCCACGTGGGTTGCCAATCTTGTCCCAGTCAGAAAGAAGAATGGAGAGATAAGGTTATGTGTAGACTTCCGCAACTTGAACAGGGCCTCTGAGAAAGATAATTATCCCTTGCCTTCATTGGATGAAGTGTTGCAAATAGTGAATGGTTCACAAATGATGTCCTTCTTGGATAAATATTCAGGATATAACCAAGTAATGGTTGAACAGGAAGACAGATTGAAGACAACTTTCACCACGAAATGGGGAACCTTTGCCTACAAAAGAATGCCTTTCGGTTTGATCAACGCAGGCGTCACTTTCCAACGAGCAATGGACATTGCTTTTTGAGACTTGGTTGGAAAGTGCATAATTATTTACATGGATGACTTAACTATGTTCTCGAAGAAAAGAGGAGACCACGTTGAAGATTTAAGGAAGATATTTTAGAGGTGCAGAAGATTTGGTGTCTCTTTGAATGCTAAGAAATATATATTTGGAGTCACTGAAGGCAAACTGTTGGGTCACGTTATTTCAGAGAAGGGTATATCAATTGACCCCAAGCGTATTGAAGCCATTTCAAAGATTGGTTTGCCAGGCAGTCAGGAAGAGTTGAGATCATTCTTCGGCAAGATCAATTTTGTCAGGAAGTTTATAACTGGATTTGCCGAGATAGTGAGGCCGCTAAATGAGATGCTAAAGAAGGATGCAAAGGTTGAGTGGACTCCATAAACTAGAAAAGCTTTTGATGAGATCAAGCAAGCTATAGTGGATGCTCCAGTTCTGGTCAGTCCAGATTACACAAAGCCTTTCTATTTATATTCATTTTCCTCAGAGCACACTTGTGCCGCAGTATTGACTCAAAGAACTAAAGAAAAGGATGAGCATCCAATTGCTTTTATGAGCTCACCCTTGAAAGAAGCAGAGTTAAGGTATCCAATCATTGAGAAGCAAGCATACGCTTTAGTGAAGGCTGTCAAGAAATTTAGACATTACATCTTGAGAAGCAAGGTTCATGCAATAGTCCCTGACGCCACAATGAAGACTTTGCTAATGCAAAATGAGTTAGGAGAAAGAAGAGGCAAGTGGGTTGCCACTTTGCAAGAATATGACATAGAAATACAGCCGATGAAGTTGGTCCGAGGACAAGCTTTGGCTCAAACAATTGCAATGGTCGGTCCGGAATTGGTTCAACAAACTTATGTATTAGAGGAAGTGTTTCCCGGAGAATGGTACGATGACACAGTTTATTACCTACTAAATCACAGATGTCCTCGCCATTTAAATCCAGTCCAGCGAAGAGCATTGAGAATGAGAAGTCAGAGATTTATGCTTCAGGGATCAGTTCTTTACAGGAGGAATTATGAAGGGATTTATTTGAGATGTGTAGGAAAACAAGAAGTGAAGCAGTTAATGGAACACTTCCATGAGAAATTTGGAACCGGACACGGAGGAAGCTTGGCCACAGCTCATCAGATCCTGAGAGCCGGATATTATTGGCCCACGCTTTTTAAAGACATATGAGCATGTGAAAACTTTTCACGTCTGTCAGACAGCAACAAATAGAGGAAGACACCCCTCTATGCCTTTGCAACCAGTGATTGAGGTTAGGCCTTTTGCTAAATGGGGACTAGATTTTATTGGTATAATCAATCCACCGTCATGAGGCCAGCACAGATACATTTTGACAGCGACAGATTACTGCACCAAATGGACAGAAGCTCAGGCCTTGAAGTAGTGTACGACATATGTCATTATCAAATTCCTTGAGGAGAATATTGTGACAAGATTTGGATGCCCCCATGTCCTGGTCAGCGACAATGGTTTAGCTTTCTCATCGCTGAAGTTTTCCAACTGGGCTTTTGAGTATGGGATTACACTGAAGTTTTCTTCCAATTACTATCTGCAAGGGAATGGACTAGCAGAGTCCACCAATAAGAATTTGTTGAACGCCATTAAGAAGTTATTGGATAAAAATCCGAAAGATTGGCACACGCAGTTAAGGTTTGCTCTATGGGCAGACAGGATAAGAACAAAGAGTTCCTTGGGAACATCACCATACCACTTGGCCTATGAACAGGATCCAGTTTTTCCAGTCTAGTTGAGGATACCGACTCTCCAATTCATTCAAGAATACCTCGAGGGAGAGGATCAAGTTCAAACAAGACTGTCTCAATTAATGCATCTAGAGGAGAAAAGAGATGAAGCTCTTGAAAATTTGGCAAAACACCAAGCGGTGGTAAAGAGATGGTTTGATAAACAAGCTAAGATTAAGTCGTTCAGGATTTCCGACTTGGTTTTATATTGGGACAAGGCCCACGAGAAGAAAGGTGATCACGACAAGTTGGACAAGTTATGGTTGGGTCCATATCAGATTTCTGAAATCCTTGGGGATAATGCATTTAGATTACACATTTTGACAGGGGAGGATGTCTCGTTGCCCGTCAACGGATAGTTCCTCAAGCATTATTTCCAGTCTTAGGTTCTCTCTGAGAGCCTGCTTTGTAATATAGTTAGATTAGGTTTGCTTTCCCGTTCTTTTGCTTTCCGTTTGCTTTCCTGTTTTTCTTTTGGTTTTGGTTTGTTGCCCTTTGGGTTTTTGGTTTGGCGTTTCCGTCCCTTGAGTTGTTCGCTCAGGTGGTTTTGGTTTGGAATGGGCAAGGATTTAGGGTTTTCCCATTGTGATGGGGGTGATGATGTTTTAACTCACACAACGTGGTTTCTTTCACTGGAATTTGCATAAATTTTTGAAAAGGACTAAGGTTGTTTTCCTCTTGTCATCATCCAATTAGAGATTGAACTCGTCTCAGGAGGTTAACCCGTTATTGTGTCTCAACACGAGTCTAAATACCTTAAAAATCTTACCTATCTCCATTCTGAGTCATTCTAGTTTTTTGGGAAAGGTTTTGGCAGGTGAAAATCTTACGTCTTGCTTCAGCGCCGCTACAATTCTCAAACCCATTGGAGGCTTCATTGCTTTCCAGCCAATCAAGGAATTGACGGAGAAATCAAATGAAGAAAAGAAAATGTGCTTAAAAGAAATATCTGAAAAGAAAAGAAAATGAGAAATTAAAAGAGAATATTATGAAATATTGGTTTTGGGAACATACGAGTAACTCCACCGGGGCTCTGGACGCCCGGCCGGCAGTGGAGCAATATTCGTGAGAGTTGTAGCGACAACCTCGTCAGGGCTATGGACTCCTAACTAGCAGCGAGGCAATGTCCAGGATGCTTTTCAAGTTGAGATATTTATATAACCTGCTGCGGCCGATTCCAGAAGTCGAGATGGTTTAGAGATGGGACGAATGCACACACTCATGGGGTTTTAGATGAAAGTGTTATGATCCAATGTCAGATTCTTCTCCCCTTTTGAGTAAGTGTCCTTTCTGTATGATGGTTTGAGGAAGCGTAATCGAAGTTCAATTCTTAAAGTGTTCTTCAACACTTTCCCGTGGAGTCGCCAGATGTTGTGACCTTTTCACACATCGCCCCATTCAAGATGGGGACCCCCTAATTTTTCTCCATTCTGGTCTTTTGGCTTGGGTTTTTTTTCTCTCTCTCTCACTCTGTCTCTTTTCTGGTGTCCGCCTTTTCGGGGTTACGCCAGTCAGTGAGTTTAAACATGAAATTGACCAAGTCTAAAAATTAGGGTTTCATCTTTCTTGGTCAGTCCAAGGTTGAACAAAGTCAATAAATTGAAAATAAAGACTAACATTGTTGCCAGTATGCTTCCAGCAGGCTCTCAGCAAGTTTTCATCAAGTCTGAGGTACTTACTATTTTTAGTAAGTGTGAAATTACAAGCAATTTGTCAGCATTTTCAAGATTCCAACAGCCACACTACATTCAGAGCACGTCAGGCTGCTCGCATGCAAAATTCGAGCGAAAACAAACTACTTACTATTTTTAGCAGTTCAGCTTCCGGGAAAAATTTTAGGGTTCAGATGCAGAGTTTTTCTTTGCATGTTGGCATATTCCTTTTGGGTTTTTCAAGACCTTCGCGATGATATAACATGCAAAACGGGACGACAACTTTCAAAATTCAGTCTTCCGAGGCTATTTTTAGGGTTTGCATGTCAGGATTTCTTTTGCATGTCGAATGATTCCTTATGGGTTTTTCAAGAGATTCGCAGTGGTATGACATGCAAATGGAGATAATCACTCAGTAAGGAACTTACTATTTTTAGCAGGTGCATCCCAACAGCTGCTTCCCAGCAATTCAGAATCATGAGCTGATCGCAATGCAACAGAAACGAGGACAAATAGGGATCATTTGATATGCATGCATAGCGAATTAGGGTTTCCAGCTTCAGGGCCTAAAAAGAGGGGTAAAAAGTTAGAATTTTTGAAAACCGGTGTAAACCACCGCGATCAGCGTCCTTCAGGCTATATGTTGGTAAAATTTCAAGTCAAATGGAGCACTTGCTATTTATAGTAAGTCAATTTGGAAACTGGCTAAAAATAGTAAATCAGCTGCATGCGTTGATGTTGATAGTAAGGTCACGTGGTGAGGAGCGCCTCATTCAAATTTCAAGTTAATCGGAGTAATGGAGCTATCAGAAACAAGAGGTTACTATTTATAGTAAATCATCTTCATAAATGGGCTAAAAATAGCAGGGTGACTAAAAATGGGAGTGTTGACAGAACAACGAGGTCGTAAGGATGCAGTTTGCAAAATTTCAAGTCGTTTTGAGCTTCAGAGACGCAAATTTAGACAACTTACTATAAATAGCAGGGCACGAGGGCTGGCAAAAAAATGAAGAAAAAGTCTAAGTCTGGAACTTCATCCAGTAGACATGGTGAAATGCGCCCAGTTGATGAGGAGGCATAAAAAAAATTTCTAAGTTATGAAGCTCGTCCTTCACACAGGCCAAAATGCGCCCAAGGAGAAGAAAGTCAAAGGAAAGTCAACACGTTTATCCTGCAGGCATAGCAAAATGCGCCCAACTTGAAGAAGGAAAAGGTTGAAATTTTTTTCAAGTCTGGATATCCTCCTCACCCCTCCAAATGCGCCCATCCTCCTCAGGTGGTGAAATGCGCCCAAGTTGCAAGAGGGTCAAAGCAAAGTCAACGAGCTCATCCTCCTCCATAAGCCAAATGCGCCCAAATGCATGCATGTCAAGACGAGAAAAAGGAAGTTGAAGAGTCACTCAAAGTCGTTGTTATCCACCAGCTAGGCCAAAATGCGCCCAAGAAAGGAGGGAGTCAACAAGTCAAAGTTTTTATCCTCCATCAAGTGAAAAATGCGCCCAAGGTGGTAAGTCTTAGAGGATTTTTTTTTCCAAGGCGTGTGAGGTGTTGAGAATAAAATGCTAAGGCGTGGTTTCAAATTTCTTCTAAGTGATAAGCGCCCAAGATGATATGTGTGAGAAAATATTCCGAGGTGGTGGAAATAAAATGTCAGGTATGTTATGCGCCTAGAAGGATGAAATAAAATGTGAAGTAAAGCAACTCGCTAGGTGATGTAAATTTTTCAAGATGAATATCTTCCTTGAGACACAAAATGCGCCTAAGATGTTGAGTGAAGAAAAATGAAATATTTCTAAGGCGTTAGGATTTTAAATAAAATTGCCTTGCAAGTGTGAAGTAAAATGCTAGTGTGGAATGGGAAATAAAAGTGTGCTAGGCGTGAATAAAAATTTTTCTAAATGAAGTTGATAAAATTTTCACTACTGGCGAATGAACCAAAATTTTCCAAGGCAAATTCTCAGAGTGCAAGATGATTTAAAATATTTTTTTAAGGCAAATATTTTCTCCCTTAGAAAATACGCCTAGAGCTCAAGGTGGTGAAATTTTTTGTGAGGCACGAGCAAATTTCTCAGTGATGAAGTCAGAGATGGATGATAATGCAGGATGAATTCAAGTTCTTCAAGCGAGAGCAACACAGGAGGATCACAGGCAAAGAATGGATTTAATTTGACAGAATAATATTTTCTAAGGTTAAAAATTAAAAAAATTAAATGAACCCGTTCATGGGGTACCCATGGATTTGAAGCGTTCTGAAGAAAATTTTCTTCTGGGTACTGAATGTTTGTGATGATAGATGGATTTCCAGATCTTCCGCACTTCGCCGACACTTTCTCAGTGAAGAATTTAATCAGTGCTCAAATTGTGAATTTTTCTAAGGGAATTTTTAAAAATTCTCTAAGGCAATTCGAATAAAATGTGTTTTCATAATGAATTTCTCCGAGTGATGAATTTGAAGTCAGTTGCCTAGATGATTTTGGTTGAATTCCCCAGTGATGAATTTTCCAGAAATGATTTTCAAGTGACAAAGCTCCAGCTGGTGAACTAAAAGGATGGAATTAAATTAAATTTTTTGAAAACAAATTCAAAGATGCCAGTCAAAGTCAAGTTTCTAGAAGAGCAAGATTCCCGACGTCAAAAGACAAGTGTCAGAAATACTAGAGAGGGAAAATTCAAATTCTTGAAGTGGAGTAGTGGATGTTTAATGCACTGGCTAAAATTGGCTCCTTCTAGAATTCGATTTTGAGCTATAAAATGAAGGAGTCTCTCACTCATTCCTCACAGTTGAAGAAATCGACTTGCTCTTGAGAGTGTTGCTAAGCATTGCTGAGGCTTGAAGTTCAATTTTTTTTGGCTAAGTCTGAGAGTTGCTGGGAGAAAGGTGTTGGAGATTGGCTATTGCTGAAGTTCGAATCTGTTGAGGGGCGCCTTGAGTTGTCAATACAAGTGGAGGAAATTTTGACTCAAGGAGGAGTTGCTGAGCTGCGAAATTGTTGATTGAAGAAGTATTCAAAATTGCTGAAGCTTATAGAGGGACGCCTTGCAAGTTGCTGAAGATTCAAATCTGCAGTTGAGGAAGGACGCATTGAAGTGAAAAGAGTTAGTGAATTACAAGCTTGCTGATTTAGAGAAGTACGAATTTATCAAAATTGTTGATTGGAGTAGTTGCAGATTGAAGTCACTAAAATTTACTTAAAAACCTTTTCTAAGTGTTGAAGTTCGATTTTATTGGAGAAGAAGCTGAGGTTTGCAAATAAGAAAAGTTATTGCAGCTTCTTGAAGTCGACTGTAGCCCATACACAATGTCTTATTTAATGAAACTTAATTGCTGATGAATATTTATTGTTTGCAGATGGCTGAGGCAAGGGCGACTGGCAAAGACAATGGTGCCTCCAGACAAGCTGTGATCAAAAAGTTGAGCAAGACATTCATGCCGGAATCAAAATTTATTTCAAAGTTGGGCAAGTTGACAGACACCAACCTGGGCTCCGTCAACCTGGAGACCTTCAAGAACCGGATGTTGGGAATTGGAAGTCATCGGCCTTCGACCACTTCACACAATATTGTTCGAAGTGGGTTATATGCAGCTGCTGGTTTCCCACCAGCCATTCAGTGTTCGGCGCTAATGATGGAGTGCACCAATTATTATGAGAAGGATCATCGGTCAATCATGTCACCAGATGGACAAGTGCTAGCCAATCTTACTCCGGCAACCATTGGTGAATCTTTCAGGATCCTAGTGCACAAGAACATGATTTACAAATGCAGAGAACGGGCTGAACGGATGTATGCTTCTGCATTCGAGAGGTGCACGGAGACAATCAACACTCACTGGATGAGCACTCCTAAGCCTTCTCGTGCAAAGTTGCCAAAGCAGATCATAGCGGAGGATCTGAAGCAGGAGTATTGTGACCTCATCATGATGCTGAGCAGGGTTGGTGGCTATGCCCAATCATTCATTTTTGAATCTTGGATGTTTTACTACATCAACCTCATGCTAGAAGGGAAAGATTATGTCAATTGGGCTGAGATGATCAGTGATAATCTACATGAGCAGCTCCAGAGCCTGAGAAGAACAAAGACATTTTACATGAGCTCCTACATTATCTATATGTTGGCACGGATGACGAAGTACAAGGGAATCTCTTACAAGGAGCCTGTCGGATGTGGCTCTCATCAATTAAAGATTCATGAGGCTTGTCCAAAGTTGCATTTGGTGAGCACAACTCACTACAAGCGTGTCAACGATTCCTTCACCATGTATATCACAAGGCTGCTTCAGGAGCGGTTGCATCACAGAATCTCGAGGGATGCCCAAGAGCTGATTGAAAGGTATGGGTGCTGGTTCATACAATTTTTGAAGTTTTCTTATATTAGGCTACAAGGCTTTTCATCATACCCATATAGGCTGCCTAAGTACCCAACAGATAGAGTTTTAATGGTAGAAATATCTAGGAAATTGCTTGCCTTTGATAAAATTCAGAAGAAGAAGAAGGGGGGAATAGAATTTCCAATTGTCATGGGCAACTCGGATGAGGTGTGTCCCTCAATACAGGCAGCTAGAGAGGCTGAAAGTGAACTCCAATTTTATCATTTCTCATATCATACTAGCCTATAGCACTACGACCCACATCATAACATCAAATGGGTACTGTCAAAGGAGTTTAAACATAAGGCCACCATTGAGGATTATTGGGCTGATGCAGCTGATGAGATTGAAATAAGGAAAAGGATGTTTTCTCGGTTGCCTATTACTTTGATTAGGGAGTGTGAGGTTGTGCCGGTTCAAGACCAGGTGAACGAGGATATGGACGTTGTCCATCCGGACTATGCAACAGTTAGGGATACTCCATTTCCACCTACAGATTGGTCAGAGCCTGAGGTTACAGATTTGGATACTCTTTCTATCCCTCTCCTGACATTCACTAGAGCATGGGTTGATAGACAGGTAAACAGGTTGAAAAGTAGGTCAATTGCTTTGACTTACAACTTGATGGGAGATCACAGGACACCCACTGCTGGCAGAAAGAAACAGATCACACGGGGTCCAGAGCCTAAAAAGAAGGAGATAGTTCGACAGGAGCCCACTCAGCCAGAGCCTCCACGAGTTACAGTTGCATCACCATTGGAGACACGTTCTCCAAGTATATAGGAGGTCTCTTTGTTTGCTGATCAGAGGAATGCATTGAATCAGGTGCAAGTAGTACAGGATAATATTCAGCCTCCACGGAGAGAGTCAGTTGGCCAGAGCGTCAATGCACCTGGTAGGATTGATCAGCAGGATGATGAGGGGACTATTACTGACCCTCAGTTTTAGTAGGAGTTAGAGGCGGCCATGAACGATAATGATGATATAGTTTCAGGTGACACTCAGCCACTTGAGAATGATGAACCTCGCCAGAATGATGTAGAGGTTGAGCAAGTTAGAGAGGTAGAGGCACAGGAGCATCAGCCCTTTGATATACAGTATGATGTGCTTGATTGGCTTAAGGACAGGATGAGAAGAAGCCCCAGTGAGGAGATTGATCTAGCAGTTGAAATGGAGGAATTTTTAAATAGGATCAGTGCACCTCCACAAAAAAAGAAAGCAAGATAATTTTCGAAGATATCCACTGAAGAGGATGGCTTTCGCACCCTTCATGTAGCTGTGCCATGAGTTGAGTGTGACCGAAATGAAGCAGTTCCTGAGAATTATGTGGTCACGACTCTTGATTTGGGACGCCGCACTAGTGCGTAGATTGTAGAGGAGTGTGATAACTCCTACCTTGCCCTTAAAGATAGGTTATTCAAGAAAGAAGGGAAGTATAAGAAGTTGAAAAGAGAACACAAGGCCTTAATTGGATATGTGCAGTAGTTGTCTCGTTCTCGAGGGTAGGATATTCCAGTGATAGAGCCTCCAGCGGAGATACCTAGAGAGTCGATCAACGGCTTGATGGAGTTAGGAAAGATGGCACAGGAGGCAGATAAGTGGGTCACAGGGGTTCATGTTGAGACAGAGAAGTTTATGGAGGATCTTGCTTTTGATTTTCAGCAGGCCTCTAGTATTTTGACACGGATGGATGCAGTGGATCATGCTTGGGGTGATGCTTCTATCTATCAAAGCAAAGTTATCCAGCGTCTTGAGGTATTGAGACACATGTCGTTGCTATTGCCGATTGATGGAGGTATCATTCAGGAGAATGACAGGTATGATTTCTCTAGATGGAATTCTTCAGCGATCACGGGATGTGGTTTCTTCGACGCGTTACAAGCGGATTCAGCCAGGATACATAAGGCCATGGCCAATATCATTGATGGAGTTCAAAACACTTTTGAGGCCATATTTGCTAGCCGGTTGAATCCAGAGGAGGTGAATGTTGATAATTTGAGGGGTAGGCTGGTACCTTTCTTCTTAGAGGTAAGGACCTTTGTACAAGATGATTTCGAGAATACTTCTACTTTCTCCACCTTGATCCAGAACACACAGGACTCTTTGATTGCTTGGAGAAGATCTTGTGCAAGGCATGAACATTCAGTCACAGTGTTAGAGTTTCAACTAGATTGTGTTCCACCTATTTCAGTTCAGGAGGTTGAGGCTATACTTCGCAGATTCGTGGAGTTTGTAGCCAGAGAGAAGGCAAATGGGAACGCACTGCTGGACAAGGATCTTCTAGAAGACTGATTGTGGGCATTTATTGCCTTCACTATTTTGGGAGTGAGTGGGAATCTTTGATTCATTTAATGTACCACTCCCTATTCTGGCAATTTTTAGGGTTAGGGTTGAGGTGGCACGATTCTGGCCACTCTATTGATTGTAACCCTAGCCGTCTTTTGGGACTTGGCTACCTATATAAAGGGGGAGTCCCCCTCATTTGTAATACATTAGATTAGAAGCAAATATCAGAATTGAGTTAGAGCTTAGAGAGCTAGAGAGTAGAGCATTGTAAACATTTTGCATAGTGTGGAGAAGAAAGAAAGTTTTCCCTTTGAAAACTTTTGTGGAGATTGTTGTGTAATAATTTTCATGATAATAGATCTTTTCATTGATGGTGGAATTCGTCTTGTCATGAATAGCTAGCAAGGTCTCTTCTTCCTTTCGTATCCAAGTAGCTTAATTTCATGCAAGTAGTTTACT
Organism: Sequoia sempervirens; assembly: GCA_007258455.2. Lineage (NCBI taxonomy): Eukaryota > Viridiplantae > Streptophyta > Pinopsida > Cupressales > Cupressaceae > Sequoia > Sequoia sempervirens. Next base: position 15,918 of record VDFB02051522.1, on the reverse strand, counting down.
TTGATGTGTGGTATTTTTGTTGAGGTAGCTTCTTTCATTCCATACCACTAGCGGCTTGTTGATGATAAGTTCGCCTTGTGTGGTCGACTCGATATTATCTTGAGTCTAACTTCGGTTGTAATTTGTATACCTATATGCATCGTTTTGATGGTGTATGTATGCTAAGTTATAATCTAAACATCCTTTGCTATCCCCTTGAAGATTGCACCAATTTTGCTGAAGCTGTCTGACGTGAGGCTAGGTGAAATTTGGTTGAAGTCTACTAAAATGGAGCTCCACATATCCTGCATTTAGAATAGAACATAGGTTTCTTAGGCATTACACTCTTTTACTTTCCGCATATTTCTGATTAGCTTTAGGAAAACATACTATATTGCCAAATCATACATACAAGAATCCCCTTCACATCATATACCAGCTGCTAACTGCAAGAAGTCTGAACAATTGTGTAAGTCCCCTCGTAAGAACACAACAATACACATCAACCAACTGAGGGTATTCTAAGTATTCGGAACCTTGGAGTTGAACGTGCAAACTTTCTCGCAATCTTAGCACACGAAATACTTTGATCAAGAGAGAATGGAGTAGCCTTCGGACTATTTTGTTCTGTTGTCTGGTGCGGTCACAAAAACCACGTCAACACTCGGCAGGCAAGAAAAAGAGAATGGATGCCGACACAGAGACAATGTCTTGGGAAAACTTAACTGGCAACGAGTGCAAGCAGTGGTGGCGGAGCATAGCCGATGACCACGCTTTGAAGATTGCACTACAACATGCTCGGGTGGATAAAGCCATTCTAGTACCATTTTTTAATTCACGCGAGTTCGAGCGCTAGTTGAAAGCCATGGTAGATAATTATTGCTGACACAGTCACAAATCGGTGATCGACTATAGAGGTTGTACAGTCACAGTTTCCTTCTGGCCGCAGGATTTTGAGCGAGTTTTTGGCATTCCAGCCACTGGGGTAGGAGTGAATAAGCCAAAGAAGATGACACAGCAGCATAAGGAAATCTTGATCAAGTAAGTGTGTCTCCAGGATTTAATAGCCAAAGAGAAGGATACTATATGGAATGCAGGCAATCGGGGCCTCCGCAAACATTACCTGGCAACTGCCGAATGGAAGTGCTTCTTAGATTTAATGAAATGCCAACTCACTGGTGCTAGTCATGTGTCTAACATCACCATCTAGATGGTAGATTACATGGTAGGGCTGAGTGTTGGCCGAGTATATAACTGGGCAAGGTTACTCACTGAAAGGATCTGAGAATTCTTAGCCCAGCGGCACAAGGCTTTTTATATGACACAGCATGCCATTGCTCTTTTTCTTGATGCTGTGAATACTCAGGTGCCGGAAAGCAGATGGGGTCGAATGCAGCCTATCACACCCCTAGACCCAGGATTGCTGACGGTGTTCTACTGGACGGAGTTGGAACTTAAATAGGTTGGTGAAGGCACTACTGGAGGAAAGAAAAGGAAGCGGATAGAGGCATTGGTGGCAGAGGAAACATCAGCCGAAGAGACATCAGAGCAAGTTGATGCATCAGAGGGGGAACTTATTGATCTGTCTTCTTTATAATCGGCGTCTAGTTCACCAGGGGGTGAGGAGGTGTCCATAGCTATTGACGGGAAAACAGTAGCAGCGGTGGAGGTACCATTATTGCAACCAGTTGGGTTCACTCTTCCAGCACCGCCAGTGACAGAGAAGGAATAGACAGTGACTTTCACTCTTCCGGTTTCGCCAATTGGAGTTGGGTAGACACTGAGAGTCGCGGCCTCATCACCGGGTGCATCACCAGGATGGGCGCCACTCGCCACAATGCCATCAAGCTGGGCGGCCACTGCATCAATGGCTACTATGTCGGTAGCATCCACAGCATCGGTTGAGATTTTAGCTGAGGCTCCTACACTTGAGCAGCTGCCAACGAATAGGGACCTACCAGGTTCAACATCCGGAGTTGCAACACCTGGGGAACCCCCGGTGACAAGGACATGGGGGACAGTCACAGACGAGACCGCTACTTCCCCTATTACACCACCAGGAGCACCAGGGGTAGCCCAGATTGACAGTTGGCTAGGATAAGTGGGCCTCACACTTGAGGTGGCCGAGCAGCCAGAGCAGCCGATAGAGAGTCCTTCAGAGGGCTTAATGGGTGAAGCAGGCCCTATTCTCCACACCCAATAGAGCGAGACAACCTGACTGGTGGAGGAAACGCTTGCCCAACCTGAGGTACCACCAGAGATGACGCCAGGGATAGCAGTACCTGAGCCTAAGCGGACAACTAGGGATGTACTTCCGGAGGTCGAAGCCCTTGGCGAGGAGGAGGGTGACTCCACTGATGTACTTGTGGTAGAGATGTCTCAACCAGACCCATCGGATCCAGTAGGTACAGTGCAGCAATATGTGGAGGAGTTGGAGCATATGGGCAGATTAATGATTTGAGTAGGCCAGGTTTCTCATGAGCTTAAGATTGGCCGATCTCCACTCGTGGGACAAGAGGTCCAATGTATCCAAGGGTTTGTGCAGATGGGGTGTGAAGCCGAGTTTACTCGGATATTCGGTGCAGGATGGCCAGCAGGGGAGACCACTACGATGATGAAGGCATGGTGGGGTAGACCACCACAGCTAGTAGGTTGAGATGCTAGGGTTTTTGAGAGTCTTTACCATATTGAGCTTGCATTTCGAAATGTCTTCTACCTCATGAAACGTCAAGTGCTATCCACTGAGGTTGTAGTATCTCGTGGGGTGAAAGCATATAGATTCTTATAGAAGATGAAGGAGGAGTCAGCTGCCCAAATGACTATTATATAGAAATATTTGACAGAGCAGACTTGGCTAGCTTAGGATAGGCGAGCCCAGTTGGAGGCTTTGGAGACTCGGGTGCTCACCTTGGAAGAGGAGGCGCAACAGAAAGAGGAGGCATGGGGGTGCAGAGTGGAAGACTTGGAAGATCAACTGGTAGCGAAGAGCGCAGAGGAAACCAAACTAAAGACCAGTTGATGAACACAGTTCTTATGGTGAAGGCCGCCAAGGAGAGGGAGATACTTGCTGATCGCCAACTCCGCACACGCACAGATGAAGTGAGGCGACTGTGGGCAGAGCATTCCTCCACTATGCCAGCATCATTTGTACATCCAGGGACGTCCTCACTTCCCCCTCCTCATTAATTTTGTTATGACATTCATTCCCTGGTGTTGTTTTGTCACCTAGAAGACGACTTATTTGTAGGGGGGGATGATGTTAGTAGTATATCTTTACTTTGTTGTCTGTCGTAGTCGGCCTTGGTCGTAGTCGGCCAATTGCTAATAAAGCTATAGTTCGTAAGAATAATACATGTCATGTACTTTTGGGTAATCATGTCCAGATTAATGTTAATGTTAATGTTGTTATGAAAAGTCATGTCGGTTGGTTATCTAACCACCGCCGAACGTTATATGTAGTCTGTTGGGATAGTCGGGAGATAGTTATGTGCCGATGGTTATATTGTTAAGCACTGTTGATACTCTCTAATTGTACATGATATTTCTAATTATGAATAAAGCTCATGGTGTTCAAACATGATATCTTTCTAGTTTACTGTTTTGTTCTATGTCCTCCACATGACTAGTTTGCCAGTATCACGTAGTACTTGAATTACATTCCATAGGCAAACACATGACAACAAACTTGTTACAATTTTCTGTGTCAGGATGCTTGAGACTTTGCAAAGTTGGAAGGAAGCTTGGCAGAATTGCAAGAATCCTAAAAGGGAGTTTCCCCACAAAAAATGGTAGTTTTTCTCAGATAATCTGTTTTTGTTGGGTCCTTCTTCTATGTGTGTGCAACTATATTTAGTGATGATGTTTATTGGAAGTACACTATAAAAGTATGTATGAGTGATGGAATTACACATAATATGTGGATGCTTCTATAGATATATCTATTTTAGGTCATTTATTGCAGCAGTAACTTTTTTGCCATGATCTAAACTTTTGTGGAATGAGTTCCTGCTTGAAGAATTTTTTATCTTTATCAAGTCAGAAGTAACTGTTGCATGCTTTATATCCCAAGTTGTCTGTAAGGCCATCTTTCTGCATCCTATGATTGGCTAGATTAGCAGAAATAACAGTTTAGCAATATGTGCAACCGAACACAAATAGTTCTTGTGGGAAGTGTCATAAATTCCAATGAAAATCACTATTTAGCCACCCCAGTCACTATGGACAAGAATCCTTTTTCACTTTTGAAATTCCTGAATACAATTATTATCCAAGATGAGATTCTTTACTGAAGTATTGCTGCTTATCCCAAACAGACAAGCTGTAACTTGGTGCAAAGAGATTCTCCTTGCAAGTGCAAAATACCACTGAGAAAATATAAATAAACTGATTGGATGATTTCTCTTTACATCTGACATATACAAATCTACGAGCTGAGTTAATGCTATGGGTGCTTTTGGTTGGCCTTCTAGTACTACAGATCTTTGCAACAGTTACAAAATTAATATGGTGCCTGTTAGTATGTGAACCCTTTGGTTGAAGTTAATTCTATTTTGTATTTAATGTAATTGATGGAAAGGCAGAAATAACCTTCAAAAATTAGATGTGAAGATTGTTATACAATTAAGGTAGATGATTTTAAATAACCAAGAGACAGATGGAAAAGAGCTCTTGCTCCATAGTTTTTTCATCTTTTGCCACTTGTGCTCTTGCAAATGCCAATTCTAGCAGCTGACGTTGCAAAATACTTTGTGTTGTTCTGAGTAGAGCCTGATCCTTACTGACGATTGAAAATATATTCATGTCCAAGAATGACCAAAAATAGATCAAAGTTACTGGAACATACATTGGGTACAATAGCAAAGGACTAGGGCAAAAAGGACCCTAGACATGAAGCAAAAAAGAAGTGAGAAGAGCCAGAACACGAATTAATGTAAAGAGAGAAACCCCTAAACTAGTATAGTTATAAAAGAGAGTGGGGGTAGAACCCTACAAAGCAGCAGAAACAAAAAGAAGACCACCTATTCCGAGAACCAAAATTTTCAGGTGTCAATGTTCAGTGACCATTGGAGGAGCTGCGAATATTATCATCAATCGTTGTAGGAGTATCAATGCCAATTGTGAGAATGCTCATCAGGAATATTCCGTGGCTAAGGGGGTTAGGCTGGAGAATCTTAGGAGGCAACTGGTTCCACACAGAACCTTTTCTAACATTCGAAGCCAAAGAATTGCCAGTAGTATGAAAGAAACTGGTGATATGACCTCACTTCTGAGATCTGTGCTGAAGAAGAAGGGTGTGAGATGTTCCCCAATGTCAAGAAGAGATAGAGCCATGACCATTAGAGTGAGAGCTGGGGTGTCATGAATGAGAGCTATTTTGTGTTGCCTATTATGGGAATTGTGTGTGTTTTTCCTGTCACATTATCTATTTTTTTTTATCCAATGTTAGTTTATTTCCCTGTTTTGAGCTCTTGAGCATTGTTATGTTGTAATAACCTTCGTAAGGTGTTCGGCCAAATCCAATAATTTTTTTACGATCAACTTGAATTCTACTGTTTTTGATCACCCAGATCCCAAAGTGGGCAAGGTGAGAGCATATGGAGGTAGAATAAGAACAGAGGTAAATTAATTGAAAAAGTGTTGCTCGGGAAACCGATTGACATACAATTAAAACAGTCATAGAATCGCTCTAGCCAAACTGATTGGTATTGAGTGCAAAAGAAATTGCATCAATGCCAAAATGATAGATTAATTCACCTGATTCTGATTCATGCCATGTAAGACAGAGAATGAACACAAGTAAAATAGGATCTGGTGGTACTACTGTCTATGAATCTACTACAATGAAAGTATTGAAAATGAAAGAATCCGGTGGAATACCTTTCGGATTATTACAATGGTGAATGATTTTCATTTACAAACATATGTGAACCAACTTAGATACATTTTTCCAATATTTTGAATATGAGATACTTTGTAGCCAACTGGAAAATCAAATGAAATAAATTAATAACACATGAAAAATTTACCTGGATTGAGTAGATATTATTGTATGTTTGCCAAATGTTGTAGCTGGTCCAATAATCTGATAATGGATTCCCTCTAATATAATCCAAGCCTCAATGTTTTAGAATTTGTGTCTATAATGAAATAACAGCAGCAACAAATTCATTGTATTATCTTCAAGTACTAGTATTGGCTGTGACCAGCACTTGATTGCTAATGTAGACAAAGCAATCAGATGTCAGGTAAATATTCCCCCAATGGGAATCGGCGGCTATCACAAACTCAGTGGACTTACAAGGAAGTCTTCTAACTGCATGCCTCACAAAACTTCAATAACATAACAATAAGCTTCCAAACTAAATAGTCTTTTTTGCAAAGTGATTCCCGAATTCTCCTGGCTGTGTCAGATCTCCTCTATTGCGGCAGAGAAAAGACTCCACGATTCCCGCTGGCCCAAATTTGTCACTCAACATTTCATTATTCAAAGTTTAAAAAGGTAGGAGACCTTTATTGGAGTTATGGCTTCCTTTTACAGCTGTAGCACTAAAGAAATATAAATAATTATTATCAATTTCAAATACAGCAGCTGGTATACAATACAGCACCTACAGCTTGCAGCAGTTCATCCAATCAGGAAAAAGGATACTCAAAGTATACTTAATGTCTATAACCAGCAACAACACATATACTTGCAGCCAAAAATACTTGTGATCACTTTTGTAATTTTTCCTCAAATAATATATCTCAAAAGGGTACAGCGATCCATTGTAAAATAAACCAGCAGCTTCAATCAATAATATTACTTCTTAAAACAATTCAAGCGCTAGCATATACCATGAACTCATCAAACACTAAATGAAAATTAATAATATTTTCCCAAAACCCAATTGAAATCCAAAAACATGAAGCAATAAATTGAAACTTCAAACCCAAAAAACTGTAGTACTGAAAACAATGTCAATTGGAGCCCATTGTCAATCCCTAGATGATATTGCATTGAAGATTACGAGGGTTTTCCTCCTTAAAGCTTTCAAATTTTCGAAGGCTTTCTGCCCGTGGGAAATGAGGAAGATGAACATGCATTCATTCTTGAAAAAAAACAAATGAGCTTCAAAAAGTATGCAGTCTTTTTCAAAAACTCTCATCTTATTTATAACTTTTTTGAGGAAATAAAGTAATATTTTATTTCTTTAATGTTTCTCAAAGTTATAAAAATATAATTTAAGTTTCCTTTTTATCACCTTTTTGTACCATATGCCTAGTGACACTTAAATTAATCACTAATAACACCTTTTCAAATAATTACTTATAAGCTGTTTTCTGATTTTACTTTTTTTGACAAATTTAATATTTAATTATTTAATTAATTTTCCCTTTTTATCATCCCATTAGCCTACGGGAAAGATAAGGAATTAGGCTAAGGTTCATCTGCAAACTTACGCTCAAGAAGGGGACATGACATATGCTTTTTCTAATATCAGTGTCAGAGCCAGGGTCTCATGAATGAGAGCTATTTTGTGTTGCCTATTACGAGAATTGTGTGTGTTTTTCCTGTCACATTAGCTATTGTTTCTTTGATCCAGTGTTAGTTTATATCCCTAGTTTGAACTATTTAGCATTGTTTATTTTGATTATGACTAAAGGTAGTTCAATAATACCTAAGAAACAGGTTGATATTCCCTAACAGTTAACAATGCTTCACTTCCATTTTTCTAAACAAAATTCTTGCTCTCTAGATGAGGTTCAATCCTAAAGAAGTGTATATTCCAAACAGATAATTTGTAACTCAACACTACCAAGCCCAATAATACCTAAGGATGAAGTTTGGTGTGGTTCATGCCCATGGATGTGTATCATATGTGGTCGGGAAGACCTTGGCAATTTGATCAAAAGACTATTCATGATGTGAGGGAAAATACATACACCCTTGGGAATAATGGAATGAAGTATGCCTTGAGCTAGCCCTCTGAAGAATGAAATGGGCAGTGAGGGGAGCAAATAACAGCCCTAAGGTGTTAATTATTTCTGGGAAACAGATTTTGGAAGTAGTAAAGAAAGAGAAAGCACACTTTGCTTTCATTCCCAAACCTATGCAAGTTGGGATAGCTATTCAAGCAAGTCAGATGCCAAGTGAAGTATTTGTTGGATGATTCTTCTGAGATTTCTTCCAATGAATTACCAAATGATTTTCCACCCATGAGGAGCGTCAACCATCACATGGATTTAGTTCTTGGATCTAGTGTGCAAAACAAGGCTATATATAGATTGACATCCACAAAGAATGAAGAGGTGCAACAAGGAATGTATATGTTGGAACAATGTACCATGAACCATAAACATGTTGATTTCAAGCAAAAAGAACGAAGAATTTCTAATTGGGAACTTGGTCTCACCACAAGTTGAGTTTGCATACAATAACATAGTGAACAAAAATATAGGGAAAACACCATTCAAATAGTGTATGGATATGGTCCTAGAGGTGTCATATGGTTGGGGACTAAAGCATATATAAGTGTGATGAAGAGTGCTGAAGTGGAATATTTGCATTTGCAATAAGTGCATAAACGAGTGAGGGAACAACTGATTCAAAGTACAAGAAGATAAAAAGAGCACATTGATGTTTACTCACTGGATGGATTTCCAAGTACTACGAGAGTAAACTGAAATAACTTACATAACATAACTTACGTACTAGAAGATAGTGCACAAAATCATCACACTTGTCTTTATTGATAGAACATATGCCAGTACAATCATAACATGAATAATCATAGCAAGTGTAACACTGACTACATGACTCTGAATACATTTAGTACGCCGGTGGTGGTTGAAGGACCAATTGTCGCGTCCCTTCATTATACAAATTATTTCATTAGGAACTAATTCCTAAAACCACTAACTGACATGACAAGTATGTACCCAACAAGTACATGAAATATTAAACTAACTAAAGTCTTATTTATTACTCACAACTGACTAAGTACACTTTTAGCCAGCTACATTATCCCCCCCACAAAGTAGTCATCTTCTAGACGACTAAAAATCAAAAATTGGGGTACAAAAAAGGAATTAAGAGGAGGGAGGGTGAGAGGGCGCCCCTGAATGTACAGAGGATGGAGTCTTAGTCAACTGTTGCTGCTAGAGGTGCTGGAGCTTTTGGTTGGCTGCCTTTTGTTGCTCCCGTGCTAATTTGACCATGTTCACTACCTTTGCAAGTTTGGCTTGTGCTACTACCAATTCTTCCCTCATGCTCGCCAAGTCTTTGTCTTTTCCAATCAACTTGCTCTCCCTCTCCCCTGCTAGATGTCATGCCTCCTCGAGTTGTGTCTCCCTCTCATCCAACTATCTATCCTTCTCACTCAACACCTCATCCTTCATTGCCAACATCCATGATTGCTTTGCCAATTGCCCCTCCAGAGTGGCAACTCTCTCCTTTTCCGCGACAGTCACCTGAGCCAGTTGCTCCAATGACATTCGGATCTGCTCTGCTAGCTCCGTGCGACTCTAAGTTGCTTATGCCAGAGCCCTGTCTTGTGTCGTTGTGGCCTCGTCCATGAGGAGTGCTAGTTGGCGCCACCGTAAGAAGATGTTTCGGTAGCACTGCTCCATACCATGGAGCGTTGTCAAGATCTTTCCATGCCTTCTTGTTTGTTGATGCATGTTTTATGACACCACAAACATTCTAGAATAAAGTGTCAGAGACGCTATATCCCCTCTTGAAAAACTACCTCATATGCTAAGACTACAAGAAAGATCATACGGCAATTCCAATGTTTAAATTAAGTGTGGATAAGCTCTGTGGTTGATGTGATTTTCTAGGGGCACAATAGGGATTTTTTTTTGCAAGTTACTCAAAAAAGCAAAGACGTGAATGTAGTATCATTTGGATTTTTCTGATTTTAGATAAAAAGGTGAAAAAAAGTAAGGGTTTAGGAGTCCTATGCTATTCCTACGAAATCAAGAGACGACAAGGATTAAGTGAAACTAAATAAACAATACTTTGTTTCACCACGCTAAACGACAACTACACAAAGCAAGTGCAATCTTCTGGGATTTGTGCTTGAAATTTATTCACCACAAACAATACCATCAATAGAACAACATTATTCGAAGTTAATGTTGAAGCATCCACGATAAAGCTCAGTCTAACTTTACGCATTGAATGAAAAGCATCCACTCAAATAAAGTATGAGCTAAGTTCTGCTAACCCTTGTTATCAATCTATCATTCTCCTAACATACATTTGAATGAAATTCTAATTCAAATCGAGGAAGAGAAATATGTAACCATGCAACCATTTGACAATGAAAGGATTCAATGCACCTCATGCATTATGAACTTTATTATCAAGATAGTCTTTTGCAACAATCTCATAAAACTCTCTCTCTTATTCTCTACAATCTCTTCTAATCTCTAATCTCTAATTCTCTATTAATCTCTTGATATCTACTCTTCTTCTAATGAAATGAGAGAGAGTGGGGGTTTATATAGCAATCCCATATTACAATGAATGGCCAAGATCAAAATGAGATTAACGGCCCAGATTCAACATAACTAAACCCTAATTAGGGTTTCCAAAACATCAATCAGTTAATTGGAGAGAACTTCAAGCACCAGGAGTTGCATCCTTATCCACTTGCAGAGCATTACGTTCGGCGAACTTGGACACGATCAGGCTGATTTCCTCCATGGCAATGTCCGACATCGCATTGACGTTGTATTCTAGCAAGTCCAAACTTTCAGCACATTCTGCAAAAGTGACTATCCATTTTGGTTCATGCAGCAAGAAAGTATCTCTGACGGTCATGAAGCTGAATGCCTTGGTAAAATTTTCCTTCATGATTGGCCCAGAGATGGTGGAGAAAATTCTTTGAACTTGTTCTTTTAAATTTTGTGGCTACAAGTGTTTCTTTCGAACAATATCTTGATCAAGCATATCTGGAGCCATTTGATAAATTTTACTCTGAATCTCCTTTGCCTGCTCTTCAACTTTGGCGCCATCTTGCTTTACCCTTTCCAGGACTTCTCGTGAAATCAGTGCGTAATACCAGCCACTGAAATCATATGCAGCTCCAACTTCAATAATCCTGTCATCAATCAACCTCTACTTCGGGATGCCCTTTAACTCTCGAAGACATAGAATACCAAAATCTATCTGATAAGTAATTTTTTGCACTTTTCAAACCTTGCCTATTTTCGAGTCTTGCTGAGAAGACTCTCCTGGACTCGGCGAGTCTGGTGAGTCCACCAAACTCGGCAAATCTAGCCAGGACTCGGCCGAGTCCGAGTTCGAGCCCCCAGGACTTGGCCGAGGTTACTTGACTCGAGACTCGCCAAGTCCTAGCAAGTCTCTTTACTGTGGTTATATTTAGTAAGGCACCTGGACAGGTCTCAGTTGCAATGTCGATCTCCTAATTCAATTGGTTTGGCTAGTGGATGAATATTTATGGAGTTATTATCATTAAAGTCATTTTAATGATAATAAAGTATTATAAAGTTATATTTTCACTTTATGTGTTTGGGGTGACTTAATGACTTAAAATGTCAATTAATTAAAAAGGTATTTTTAAGTGGGCCTAATTAATGCTTTATTATAAAGTCAACATCAAAAAGCATTTATATTCATTTAAATGATTTAAAAAGCCACTTGGAGGAAATCAACCTAATTGAGAGAAGTATATATTGAGCATCAAAAGCAATAAAATTCATTCTTGATGATTACTTGACTTTGTCATTTTGGTGTTCTAAAGATTTGACATGGAGACCAAGTGTTTCAGTCATTTGCAGCCACTGGAGAACGAAAACTCTTCAATGTATTAGCAATCTTGAGACTGTGAAAGATCAGCTAAATCATTGCTTGTGAGAGCTTCATTCAGGAGTTCTATTTGTGCTTCATTGGATTTATAGAGAGATTAAAAAATAAGGGTTTCATCATTAGAGGATTGTTTCCGGGTATGAATGCTTTCAATGTAGTTTCACAACTCTGATATAATATTATATTTACTTTCAGCGTCTCTCTATTTGCATTTGTTTCGTGTTTTATGCATTATCTGGTAAATATTTCAAAAACTTCAAACCAACAATTGAAAATTTAGCTCGGGGAGAACTAGGGTTCTTGTACAGTGGTATCAGAGCAAATTTCCTACCATCCTATGCGAGTAAAAATTTTCAGGAGTAAAAAGAAGATTTACAGATAAATTAAATTAATCGCAACCTCTGTATACTAGATCGATGTTTGTGTAAAGTTGAAAATTGAGACGTCATTGCTTAATAGAATAAACAAATCAAAAAGAAGCCACTAACTATTTTGAGGGGCCGCTTAATAGCTGGAGACAATATGAGTTTAGGATGTTGTAGATAAAGACAGAGGAAGGAATTTGAAGCCTGTGAAAAATCACAGCTAGAGATAAGACGAATTTGAATAGTGATGAATTCATAGGTTTTGCTTGAAGCTATTTGCCTTCATCAATCACCATAAAGTAAAAAGAAGACTCGTGTCCAGGGGAAGTCTTCAGTTTCAAAAGTTGCTGCTAAAGGACAAGCATGAATATGACAAAATAGATTCAGACAAAGACAAAGATGAAAATTGAAACTCCATGATTAATAGTGGTGCTATTCTTAGAAGTCGATATTTCAAGGGTTGAGCCATCCAGGTTGATAAGACAAATATCGATTCAAAGGATTGTCAAGAGCATCTTCATATTTTTGAAGGTGTTCAAAAGAGACAAGTCTGAGAGGAACCGAAAAAGACACAAGGCCGCATAAGACAAATACCAAAGAAGTCGAAGTCTGGAGTTGAGGATTATTATTTATGGAAAGCTGCTTGCAATATTTTTCTATTTGAAAGACAAATCTTCTAGCTCGGAAAATAAAGGCAAATTGACTTCCAGAAAAGGAAAAAATCAGGAGGACACCAAATTCGATTGGACACTTTGTTGGAGAATAGAGACAAATAACATATTCAACATCACTTGTGGATAATGCGTGGCCTTCCATACCATTGGCACAGCTTGGAGGAGATGCACAATACATCTAGCTTTGGGCACAGCTTCAACACTAAACAGGTTTGAATGTTGGAGTGACTCCTTGTAAAGGAAAGCTTTAGTTCATAAACAATCAGAATCATGTGATGCTGGGAAGACCTAGTATTTGTAATCACTTATGGAGAGAAATTCTGTAGTTGCATTTTAAATATCATTGAACCAATGTTTTATGAGTTTACATTATCTTCTATGAAGAATTGTATCTGTTGAGGGCAGACTGTGTAAAAGTTATTGACAACAATGGTAACCAATCTTGAGTCCTTCAATTTGCAATTAATACCTGATGAAAAGTTTGAAGTTTGTACTTGAACTGTTTGACAAAATGCCATCTTGCTGTAACAACTCATTTGCTTGAATTTTCAATCTTTGGATGAGATTTGGAACATCAAAATACATTTTGATTTTCACATTCAATTGAGCTTCATATGTTTATGATCAGTTTATGAGAAAAGACCCGAAAACATCGTTTACCAGCTTGACAAAACAAACTATTTGATGAAATGTCCTAGTGCTGAGACTGTAAATTTACATCAGTTTAGCAAGGGAAATTCAGCAAGGGACATCACACTGAGTTTTGGGACAGAATAAGATAGGGTTCTTATATAATCCTTGAGTATATGATTTTAGTTAAAATAAAGTCTATGCAGGAAATCTTGGTGGAACTTAGGCAGGCCGTTCAGAACTATGATAAGAGTGCGACTAGGCTTCTACAACATTCACAAATTTTGGATCCTTTGTTTGCAAAGAAAAAGAAAGCAAACACTAATGCAAATAACCTTATTAGTATGGAGGAAAAGAAGGACAAATTTGAGGAGGAAGTGGACGTTATCAACGTTCAAGAAATTGTTATCAGTCATGATAACAAGACTGATTTTTATGATAGCAGTTGTCCACTTGAGCATGAGGATGAGTTGAAAGTCATGGCAAGTCCAAAAGATGTTATGGGAGTGACATTGGGTATTGGCACTCATGATACTAGTGCCAAGAATGAAGATTGCATGCAAAGGTTAACCCATAATAGATTTGATTTTCATGACAGTAGTGACAAAACCTTCCATCAGCATGAGACAACAGTGATTTCATAGGTGCAAGATGCTACTATGGAGTTGTTACATGAAAGTACTTAGGAATTGGATACTAGTGATGCATTGTATGTTGAAGATGCATGTCATGGTGAGTCTGATTTTCCATATCAGACCTTAGAAAACAAGCTAGAAGGTTCATGTGTTGGAATAGAATCCCAAGATCGTGAGTTGGATGGCGATACAATTACATTGGAAGTGGAAGTGTGTGAAGATATTGTTATGTCAGCAACTTCTACCTTGTTAGTTGAGCCTTCTGATGAGGTGCTTAGTAGCAGTACCTTGGATGTTGATGTGTGCACTGATGATAGCACACATGTTGTTGTTGATCATGAGGTGAGTGATGAGGATACAGACTCATATCACAGTGCAAATTTTGGGTCAGAACACTTGCATGGGAGTCATTAGTTTCAGAGTCCTCATCATTTGGTTGGGCAACTTAAGGTTAATGACAACATGATTGCCATAACTATTGAGCATTTTAATGTTGCTCATCAGAGGTTGGCTACTTTTGGTTGGATTACTCCTATGACAGATGAGCATGGTGATAGTGGCCTTTCCCTTGCAAAGTTCCACGCTCTTAGTTAAGCGATTGGAAAAATGAAGAATAATTATTTGTTATTACTTTTAGATCGTGATTTCCTTCTTAGGTGGGATGGAATCTGTTATGATGCCTTGCAGGGGAAGGAGGAAGAGGTTAAACTCACCCATGAGCTTGAGGTGACTATGGACTCGTTGCAAAGCACTCAGTTGGCCCTTCAGGAGTCACAGTCACGGTTGGAGGAGCTTACCATGGAGTTGAGTTTGGCTCAGTCTCCACCAGTTGCAGATACAGTATAGTTACATACAGTGGTAGTTGGTGAGGATCTTATATCCACGGGTTGTAGTGAGGATGTGGTTACATCTATCATGGATATAGGTGCAGTAGTCTCAGTTGTGATGAGTACTTTGGTTGAGAGTACTAGAGAACCACTCATTGCATCAAGTTCTCCTGAGATCAATACCATGACAGATGATGCAGGACAGATTACTAATAGCTCTTGTGTCACAGTGGTGGATTCTCCTAAGAGTTGTGTGTTAGTACATGATGCTACTCCATCATCTTCATAGGGGACTCACAAAGTGTCATCTGGTTGGGAGTATGGCTCTCATGTTGATTTTTACCCTCTCTTGGAAACAAATCTGTTACTTCATTCCATGTAGTTGATTTTGGACACTAGCTTGTTGTGTCTCAAAGTTAGAGTGATCAACTGCCTGATTCCAGTATTGCTAGTGATGAGCCATTGACCAAGGTGGGAGCATTCTATCGCAACTACATAGTGAGGAGTGCTCATCACTTTTCTTTTGATCCACACATGGAGAATTTGTTGATGCATCGGTGTGGATTGGCTCCGAGATTATACCATCCTTCGTGGGAAGGGTATTCACCATCTTCAGTAGATGGAATTAGTAGCTGCAAGTACCCAAGTTCATCATTTGTGGGGGATTACTTGCAGAGTCAGCACATCCATGGGAGTCTAGCAGAGGATGGAGATAGTTGTTGTCATACAGACACTTTCAGATGTCCATATCTCCACAGTACGGATAGATGTGTGTACAAAGTCTATTGGGATCCAGGTGGTGACAGAGTTAGCATTGCAATTTAGATGGGTCTCATGGGTTTACTTCACCATTTTCAGCATGGTGAAGTTGAGATCAATTTTCTCAATTAATGTGACTGGGTGAAGATAGGAAATGGGGAGAATTTGTAGATACTATTTTTGAGGTTTACATGTAGCATACACTTGCAATTGTATTTCACCTAGACTTTG
>VDFB02051521.1:0-42822 GCA_007258455.2 Sequoia sempervirens | reverse complement strand
TTTGATTTTTCCCGAGCATGATGGATCATGGAGTGTGATGGGAAATGTTGGGCATCATGCAAATTCACTGCCAGCAATTCACCGCGGGAATTGTTGGCAGTGAATTTTTCAGCGGTGAATTGCTGACGGTGAATTTTCCTAGAGCTGAAACATTGATGCAAAAATATTGACACAATCCAATCCATAAACATTCAGCGATAATCTTCATGAATTGTGAAAATCTGTCATTATTAATTGACTATATGGGTTTAGAATTATAATTAAGCTTTGCTGGTTAATCCATGGTAATTATTACTGCAGCTGTTTGCTTTATTGTTATAGTTTACAATCAATCATGTTTGACTGTCTTGTTGTTAAGTTAGGTGTTTAGAAATTATATTCAGAAGGGTTGTTCAGTCAGTCTCCATGTTAACAGACCTAATTTGGTTGGAACGAAGAGCTGTCTTATAATTGTAATGGGTTTTGTACATTTTGAAATGGGTTTTATTAATGTCTCTGTATGCTGTAATGGGTTTTACACAATTTATAATGGGTCTTATTAACGTATGTGTGTTTTTCTGCAGGGAGATTTAAGCGATCATAAGTCAATGGTAAAGGCCATGCAAGGCATTGATGTTGTTATTTCTATTGTAGGCGGGTCTCAACTTACAGATCAGCTTAAGATTGTAGATGCCATTAAAGAAATTGGCACGGTTAAGGTCAGGATTAGGACCCAAAAACTATTTCTTTTAATGCATATTAGCTGTAATTGACTCAAGAATTGTTGAGTGACTTTGATGCAGAGGTTTCTTCCTTCAGAATTTGGGCATGATATAGATAGAGTTAATCCGGTGGAGCCAGGGCTAAGCTTTTACAAAGAAAAGAGATTTGTTAGGAGGGCAGTAGAGGCAGCTAACATTCCATACACTTACATCTGCTGCAATTCCATTGCTGGGTGGCCTTACTTTTATCACACCCATCCCTCTGAGCTTCCTCCTCCCCAAGACCAGTTTGAAATCTATGGAGATGGAAACATCAAGGGTAAGATGTTAAATAATGGAGCGTAGACATGGATACAGAATAATATCATATTTTTGTCTTCACTGATAGATTGCTAGTCTCTGATCTTGTTAATTTATGGATTGTTAATAACAGCATACTTTGTGACTGGGGAAGACATTGGCAAATACACCATTAAGACTGTGGAGGATGTCCGGACTGTTAACAAAAGTGTGCATTTCAGACCACCCAAGAATTTCCTCACTCTTAATGAGCTTGCAGTGATTTGGGAGAAGAAGATTGGGAAAACTCTTCCTCGGATTTGTATCTCAGAACAAGATCTCTTGGCCTTAGCCAAAGGTAAATTACCATGCCAAGTAGTCCATATTATTTATTTCCTTTGAGTTAATTAGATGCAGAGTGTACCAACAACTTTTCGAAAGTTGGGCATGCCAATTGTATGTACAAAGAATTGTGCGGAGTTTGAAGCTGTACCACCATGATCGTTAATGCTATTAAAGGACAAAATCTGGAGGGATAGAGATCAGATTGTACAAAAAGAAAATTCCATAAATAACCAACCTGGCGTACACATTTGTTTCATAATCATTTGTTCTTTTTTCTTTTTCTGTGTGCAGCTAATAACATTCCTGAGAGCATAGTGGCTTCCCTGACACATGATATATTCATCAATGGATGTCAATACAATTTTAAACTCGAAGAGCCCAACGACGTGGAAGTTTGCGAGCTTTATCCAGAGATTAGATACACTACAGTCCAAGAGTTCTTCGATGGGTACCTTTGAATTACAGTTCAATTCAATCGTTCAATACAGCTCACCGAGCATTGAATAATATTGTTGGAATGTTTAATGTCCGCTGTTGGTGTTTGTGGTAGGACAATACAGTTGGGTAGCGCAGTGTGAAACTCTTAGATCCCCCGAATTCTATGGTTGAAAATTCTCAACTACCCAAATAACCTATCAGCCTATTTTTATAGCTTGTTCATCTAGGTCTTAATCAGACTGAAAATTTCCAATTTCTAGATCGAATCAATTATTGCTGGCAGTGTTACAAAAATAATTCATTGACCGCTCATCATTGCAGTGATTAAAAATTATCGACATCATTTTTAATTATTTCTGATTGTTAATGTGGGGCGGTTTCCAGTGGTTTGTGCATAAAATAAAAATGGGTTGCCATATCGAGGGTCTAAGCTAGGAACCTTTTGTGTTTTATGGCTTGAAATCGACATTCTACACATTCTGCATGTTTGTGTGGTTGGTAACCTTGCAGACATTCACAACCATTGAAATAATGTTTGTGTGGTTGGTAACCTTGCAAACATTCACAACCATTTCATTATTTCAAGGAAAATTAAATGTTTCCTGGAGATTATTTAGATTAATTGAATAATACAAACAACAATAAGTGTGAAAATGGTATAGAAAAGAAGGTCAATAGTGATAAGTTTTTTTCCTAAAACCAGTTAAATTTGAACTTAGATGAGTAATTTGAGATGTATGCACTCAAAATTGAAAGATACAACAAAAAGAAAAACTGTAGTACTTTGAATTTAGTTTAAAAACTACTCAAGCTTTTTAAAAATAGTTTACATTAATAGGGTAAAACATTGCACAAACACAAAAGTGTTCTTATTTTTCTCACTAAAATATAACATAGTGTTAGATGTGCACCCCTCTACTTTTTTGTTGCATTTAGTACTTTTAAAAACTAGTTGACAAAAATATAGTTAAGAGTGAGTATTATAAGTTGTGTATTTATTTTTGTGATTTTTCAAAGTAGGTGCATCCTAAAAAATTTGTCACTAAATGTGAGTGTCACATAACTTGCACACAAATAATAAAAAATATAATTTTTTCTAATGTGTAAAAAATGAAACATAGAACATTTTTGTTTCTTTTCAAATTTGGATAAACATATCAAAAGTTAGAAAGAAATATCATTACATATCTATATGAGGAAAATAGAAACATTAGTAAAATAAATTAAAAATAAATTTGTTAATGTGTTTCATCATCATTTAAATTTTTGTACAAACATGTGCGAACTTACTCCCCAAAGGCTACAAAGAAAGTGCGGGAGCTGATAATTTAAATTTTCAAGTCAAATTTGTATTGTAAAAGATAAAACTCATGCTCTATAGGATTAACTTAGGACTAAGGATTTGAAATCTAGGGACTAGGGATAAGTTCTTATGAGAATCTAGGCTAATAATTGATAGAAATATGTGAAAATAAATTTGGATAGAATAAGAATAAGGATAGGCACATTATGGATGTGTGTTACAAAGAGTAAATGAGGGTAGTCAAGTATTATCAAAGGATATAAGATGATTACAAAAAATTGTCACATGTCATTATATAATTGTATCAATATGATCTCTTTAAATGAACCCAAAACTAAATGGGAATCAACATGGGCATGTAAATTTCACCATTTTATTTTGTCTCCACTTTGAGATGCACACGAATCCTAAATAAGTATGTATTTCAAAATTAGTGAGCTCTAAATAATATTCATGAAAGTAAATACTATCATTAAAAGGATACTAAGGTCAATACAAACTAGTGGACCATATTCATGGGTGATTTGAAAAACTCAAAAAATTAGAAAAGCACTAAGTGTACCTCGCATTTCTTAAAATGAAATCAATCTCCCAAAAAAAAAAATGATCCTCAAGGTCTATATTATCAAGTCATGATGTTCTATGGATAATTAGTCATTAGGTCATAATTCCATTATCAATGACACTGAGTTCCATATAAACTAATTAACCCTATTGATGGGTGATTTGACACACTCAAAAACTTAGGTAAAACAGTAAGTGTACTTCAACTCTCCTAAAATAAAATCAATCTCTAAAAGAAAATTATTTATCCTCAAGGTACATGTATCACTAGATCTATAATTCCATAACTATTCATAGAGTTTCATAAGTAAAATTAGAAAATAAAAAATATTGATTTTCTATTAACAATTTGCAAGTTTTGATCCAAAAAAATCCTCTTCTAATCAAATGCTAAAAAATATAAAACACATAAGTGTTTTAATGGGGAAATGGACCTATTTTGTGATGGATTCAGTTTTGATGATCTCCCCAAGGTATTTTTCAATACTGTTCAACCTTATGCACTAATTTGAGGTGACATAAGTTACAACAATCCATAGTCATCAGATCTTGTGGATTACATAGTAGTTTTGTGTATTTTGCTATTTTCATTTAAAGTGCATGCCCAATCATACAAGTGTAGATTTTACATAAAATTATATGATTGTCATAATTTTAAGATTGTCAACACACCAAAAATACCTATTTTCTATATTAAAATGATTATATTTGCACTAAATCAAATATTATTCTTTATCATAATTCTAATAGCTAAATATCCAATCCATCCTATTTAATTTATCAATATTCATTTATTATGATTATTTATTTTTAATTAATTACTAAAACCTTAATTAATAATACTTTATTACTTCAATTAATTGATCCAGGGAAAAAATTATTTCCTTAAGATACTTTTAAAAACTAAATGTAGTTAATATAATTACATTCTATCCAATTATAATACAACTTTGAGACAATTAGAAAAATAATAACTATAATGATAGGTCAATAAGCATCTCCAATAATAGAAAAGTATACAAAATATTAAAATATGTTTGAACCTAATTCCATGATTAACCTAAAAAAATATTAAACTAAATACAATTAATATAATTACATTCTATCCAATTATAAGACAACCTTGAGACAATTAGAAAAATACTAACTATAATGATAGGTCAATAAGCATCTCCAATAATAGAGAAGTATACAAAATATTAAAATATATTTGAACCTGATTCCATGATTAACCTAAAAAACCATTAAACTAAATGCAATTAATATAATTACATTCTATCCAATTATAATACAACCTTGAGACAATTAGAAAAATACTAACTATAATGATAGGTCAATAAATATCTCCAATAATAGAGAAGTATACAAAACATTAAAATATGTTTGACCATGATTCCTTGATTAACCTAAAAAATCATTAAACTAAATGCAATTAATATAATTACATTCTATCCAATTATAATATAGCCTTGAGAAAATTAGAAAAATACTAACTATAATGATAGGTCAATAAGCATCTCCAATAACAGAGAAGTATACAAAACATTAAAATATGTTTGACCCTAATTTCATGATTAACCTAAAAAATAATTAAAGTAAATGTAATTAATATAATTACATTCTATCCGAAGACTCGATGATCACGATCAATGCCATCCAGAGAGGCATCACTCCTAATTGGAAACTCAATCATCTATTGTAGAGTGTCAAGCAATTGGTTGACATGTTTGAGGCCTTCAAAATTAGCCATATTTATCGAGAAGGAAATGACAAGGTGGATGAGTTGGCAAAAAAGGCATCAAAAAATTCCATGTAGGCAAAGGCCACTTGCCGGTATCAGAGGAATTACCGACATCGTCTTTTCAAATGGCGGTGAAAGAAAAATACATGGTATCAAGGACAAAATCGAGGAGATTTATTTGACAAGATAGGGGTCATCAATAGAAAGAAAAGTGCAAGAAAATCAAACAAGTTCCAAGGAAAGGGAAAGGTTGGGTGGATACCATTTTACCATGCATTAATTTCGCTAAGTACCACCAACAAGGTGGTGGCAAGCAAACACACTCCAAAGGGAACAAACGTAGAAAAGCTAATTATGAGGAATTAGGCCCTTGGCATTAAAAGGACTCGACTGGTGTAAATTTGTTCATACACAATAGTGGCATTCTAGAAATAGAGTGTGTTAGTGAGTTCAACTCGAAGTGGTGCAGATAGTGCGTAGTAGCCCAATGGATACTCCGCTATCCCTCGATATGACGAAGCAACAACAATCTTTCAAAGGTGAAGTGACAGACAAAAGTTTGTAGAGGTTGCTGGCCTCCTCTCATGCTCTGGTCCTCTGGGCGACCAAGAAGGTAGTTGGACTAGAATTCCTGAGGGCATACCATAGGTTCAGATCAAATTCGAAGATCCTAGCCATGTTCCTAGTTGTTTTCCTGCACATGGGTGTTTTGAAGGAGGTGGGAATGAAGCTGACACAAATGGTTTTCATTCACACATGGCTAGGAGACATTGATGTGGCCTTGGACAATGTGGATGAGAATAAGCAAATTCCCATGCCGCAGAATTACTACATGATGTGAATGCATGGAAGGGAGGTAATAAAATTTCCCCTGATTCGAACCATTGACCCATAAGGGTTTGAAAATCTATGGGATGAGTGTGAATGAAGCATTTCCTTCCTTCTCAGAGCAGCCAAGCTGGTGACCAACCTTCCTCGAGGCTGGGTAGTGAGGTACGTGGAGGATGAAGGGCTCTCAGAAGAAATTGTTGCAGGGGATGATGATGAGTGGGACCTCGGCTCCAAAGAGGAATGGTGCTAGAATGACCCTAGAGACCTGGAGGAGAAGGCAAAGGGACCGACCCATCAGAATTGTGGAGCGGATTTCCCAGTGGTAGCGAACTACATTGCCTACATGAAGCGCACAAAGTCGGATGATGACGAGGAGTGAAGATGCCTGGTCTGGTATAGTCTTAGTAATACTATAGTGTTTTTTCAATGTTAGTATTAGTATTAGGGCATAGCAAACATAAGTTAGTCCCAGGTTAGTCAGCAATGCCTGTGTCTTAAACCGGGCCATTTTGTATTGAAAATTGTAAATGCATACTCATATTGGATGGGAAAGGGATTTAGTGAAGGCAATTTTGTCAGGGAAGGCCATCAAGGAAGTTTATTGGTTATCATAAACTCATGTAATTTCGTTTTTGAAAGCAATACAGGGTGCTGCCCCTTAGCAGCAATTTATCTAGCAATATATATATATATATATATATATATATATAATTACATTCTATCCAATTATAATACAGCCTTGAGACAATTAGAAAAGTACTAACTATAATGATAGGTCAATAAATAATAGAGAAATATATAAAATATTAAAATATGTTTGAACCTCATTCCATGATTAACCTTAAAAAACATTCACTTTGTGGATTCATTGATAGTAATGACTTCCTAATAAATATAATATCACCCTATCAAACAAAAAATATATATAATATCACCCAAACAATTTGTTCCAACGAAGGAAAACTAAGATATACAAGAGACCTTTATCATGTTCTGAATTTCTATTCTAATTTTAAAAAAAATAAAAAATACAGGTCTATGCGTTGAGGGGCAGTTCTGAAATCAATATCAACAGCAAACCATGTGCGTTATATTCAGATCGTCTAAATCATGATAGGCGAAATGTTGAGAAGTTTTCTTGGAGCAATCTACTACTATATAAGTATTGCGTGTGCCTGCTTTAACATGTGCGTTATATTGGTCGTTTTGTTGCTCTTGCAGCTGTTGCTGCAAGTCATCCTACTTATGCTCTTATTCGATCCATGACTGCCAAAGGTATATTACCATGCCAATTAGTCTTATATTATTTCCTTTGAGTCAATTGGATGCGCAATGTACCGACAAATTTTCGACAGTTGGGCATATAAGTTGCCGTGTTGAATTCTATCGTGAGTTTAATTGTATGTACAAATAATTCTGGGTTCATTTGTTTTTTGGTTTTTCTCTGTGCAGCTAACAAAATTCCAGAGAGCATAGTGGCTTCCCTGACACATGATACATTTATCAATGTATGTCAATACAATTTTAAACTCGAAGAGCTTAACGACGTGGAAGTTTGCGAGCTTTATACAGAGATTCGATACACTACAGTTCAAGAGTTCTTCGATGCGTAGCTTTGAATTACAGTACAATTCCACCGTTCACTACAACTCACCGAGCTTTGAATAATATTGTTGGAATGTTTAATGTCTGCTATTGGTGTTTGTGATGGGACGATACAGTTGGGTATTGCACTGTGAAAGTCCAGGTAGATCTCTCGAATTCTGTGGTAGGAAAGTCTCAACTACCCAAAGAACCTATCAGTCTACTTTTATAGCTTGTTCATCTCTGTCTCAATCAGAATGAAAATTTCCAATTTCTAGATCGATTCAATTATTGTTGGCAGTGTTAAAAAAATATTTCATTGACCGCAATTTTCATCGTTGCAGCGATTAAAAGTTATTGACATTACTTTTAATTATTTCTAATTGGTAATGTGGGGTGGTTTCCAGTGGTTTAAGTATTAATATATGCCTTAGACATCCATGTGCATAAAATAAAAATGGGTTGCCATATCGAGGGTCTAAGCTAGGAACCTTTGTGTTTTATGGCTTGAAATCAACATTCTACACATTCTGAATGTTTTTATGGTTGGTAATCTTTCAAACATTCACACAATTTCATTATTTCTGTTGGTTTTGTAATTGTAAGGAAAAATTAAATGTTTTTTAAGTTAATTTAGATTAATTAAATAATATAAAGAAGGGTAAGTGTGAAAATGGTATATAATTTAAGAGGGTCAATAGTGGCAATTTGTTTTTTCTTAAAATTGGTTAAATTTGAACTTAGATGAGTAATTTGAGATGTATGCACTCAAAATTTTGAAGATACAACAAAAACAAAAAATGTAGTACTTTGAATTTAGTTTAACAACTACTCAAGTTTTTTTAAAATAATTTAAATTAAGACAACAAAACATTGCACACACACAAAATTGTTCTTATTTTTCTCACTAAAACATAACATAGTGTTAGATGTGTGCCCCCCTATTTTTTTGTTGCACTTAGTACTTTTAAAAACCAATTGACAAAAATATAATTAATAGTGAGTGTTATAAATTGTGTATTTATTTTTGTGAATTTCCAAAGTAGGTGCATCCTAAAAAAATGTGTCACTAAGTGTGAGTGTCACATAACTTGCACAATATATATATATATATATATATATATATATATATATATATATATATATATATATATAATGTGTAAAAAATGAAATGTAGAACAATTTTTCTTCTTTTCTTTCCAAATGTTCATAAGTAGATCAAAAGTTAGATCATTACATATCTATATGAGGAAAATAGAAACATTAGTAAAAGAAATTAAAAAAAAAATTGTTAATGTGTTTCATCATCATTTAACTTTTTGCACAAACATGTGCCAACTTAGTCCCTAAAGGCTACAAACAAAGTGTGGGCATTGATAATTTTAATTTTCAAGTCAAATTTACATTGTAAAAGATAAAACTCATGCTCTATAGGAATAAATTAGGACTAAGGATTTCAAATCTAGGGACTTGGGATAAGTTCCTAAGAAAATCTAGGCTAATAATTGATGGAAATGTGTGAGAATAAATTTGGATAGAATAGGAATAAGGATCTAGACACATTTATGGATGTGTATTCATGAAAGTAAATACCATCATTAAAAGGATAATGAGGTCCATGCAAACTAGTGGATCCTATTCATGGGTGATTTGACAAACTCAAAAAAATTGGTAAAGCACTAAGTGTACCTCACCTTTTGTAATGCCCATCCACGCTGTGTATCGTTGTTGATGATACTTGAGTGTTTGCCTTGTTTAATTACCTCTTTTAGATAGAAAACATCAAATTAAAGTCATGGGGGTAATTTAATAGAAGTCTTTTAGGATGGGTGAATAAATAATGTAGAAGTAATTGTTTGATTTTTAATTAAAACTTTATGATATAAAAGAAATATTAAAAGGTGATTTTAAGCGACAAGTAGTTGGAAATTAAGCGTTAAAATATTTATTAATAAATCTTAGTTGAAAATAAATTAATATGGAAAAATATGAAATAAAATGTTCAATTGGATGGCTGCAATTAATAAACAACAACAAATAGATAGAAATTAATGTGGAAATAACTAAGTCAATTTTATTCTAATTTGTGGCATGGCAGTCACCCAATGCATGTAGTTGCAAAATTTACGTAATTGGATAAAAATAAACAAAAAGAAAGCAGGGAATCTTTCTTTTTGAAATAATTGCCTTTTTATGGGCTTTTCATGATTTGAGACTTTTGGAAATAATTGCCTTTTTATGGGCTTTTCATGAACATAAAAGGGGAATATCGTTTTGGGGTTTTTTTGGTGAAAAAATTTTGAGAATTATTGCCATAAATTTTCCTCTGGTTCTGAAAAAGAAAAATTTTCCCGCAAGCCTGAGAAGCTTGGATGTTGGAGGTATTGGGATTGTTGCAGAGGCGTAGGGCTAAGAAGAACTAGAAGCGATATTTGAAGAGTTGGAAATTCAATTAGAACTGGAATTCCATTGGCTTCTTTTTCTGCTCAGATTGTGCAAGTGATCTAGGTTCCTCTGCTAAACTCAAATTCTAATTGGAAGTAAATAAAAATAGGAATTGTATTCCTCTATAAACTTGTTTTCTCTGTATTCTTGTGCCTGTGATATAATTATGCCCTGATAGTTCTCTCATAATTTCAAAAGGAAAAGCTTTTATTATTAAGCTTGCAATAGGAAATGTTTCTGCTTGCATTGTTGTTTTCTTTGTGAACCTTACGTGCTTCTCATTAAATTTCTATGAAAATTTCTATCCTTCTCTTGCACCCTTCTATACAATAAATTTGGAGGCTATTATTCAGATCAAATGCTCTTCATGTATTATTTGAGCTCCCTTGAAAATCGTAATAGTTAGGTTTTGGTGTCCGACTGTGTTAGTGAAACTGGTGTTTCTAAAACTTTTTCCTTATCTTTTCCTTTCAATTCAGTTCCCCTGGCCGCCATCCCTATTTGGATTGTTAGCCTAGATCCAGACTTAAGATTACATATAGCTATTCTTTCTCCTACTACGCCGTCCATCTGAGTCTTCTGTTATTTATTTAAACATAAATGAATATTTCATCCAGAACGCCATCCACCTTAGGGCACTGGTTATGGAAATCATTTTCTTTGGTAGTGGGGCTTATTCCTTTAGCCACAACCTTACTCTCCCTGTTAACTTGGTCAATACTCTTCACCTTATTTTGTACGCCTTTCCATGTGTGGGATTATCTTGGCCACTAGAAATGGTTTATGTTAATTGAACCTTTCTATATCCGAAGCGATAGATCTTATGGATTATCATCATGCTTAATTCGATGGAGGTGATAAATCATTGTAATCTAAACTTTTAAATCCTTATTCCCTCAACCGCTCGAATCTTAAGCCATCCATTAATTAAACCTGTAGTTTGTCCACCCTCTCTGGTTGAGTCGTTTTGGTATATAATTTTGTAATGTATTGTTTATACCCTATAGATATTCGGTGTAACCGATGAGTGATGTTTTGATTGAAGCTTAATACTAGTGCCTCTCCTTACTTTGCCCTTGGATTGTTCGTTGGCCAAAATAATGTAATTTCTTTGCTTTCGTTGCCCTATAGTATGTCTTCAATACCAACTTGCTTTCCAATCTATGAATTCCTATTGATTTCTATTGCTTATTGCATATTCCACTGCTATACATCTCAATGTAATGGTTTTGTCTGCATGATTCCCTTCCATCATTATATATCGAATTAGAAGCTTAACTTGAGTTGAAACCAAGATTTTATGCATTTAGAAATTTGAGGCCCTTTAAAATGGTGAGCTTTTCTTGTCAAGCCTATAAGTTTTAAAGGAATAGAAGATCCAAGTCATTGTCTTGGAATGCTTCACTTTATAATGTAACCTTTAAAATAGTGTAAAATATATAAATTAAGCCCTTAAAGTCTTAAAAGAAAGGAAAGTCAATGTGGAAGTCCTTAATTTAAGTTGTCCCTTAAATAAAGTTAAGGAAGTATATTTTCATGTTCTATACAAGGAATCTTTTAAACTAAATTAAGTTAGAGTAAATAGGTTTCCCTTAGATTATCTCCTTTCTAGGGAAAAGTAAATAATATCCTATGTAAGTAGGAATAGTATAATTAAATGTATATAATTCCTTTCATTCTCTTAAATTACTTTTTGGAGAAATTACTTGTATGGTAAATTATATATGAAAATAAGTAAACAAGCAAGTAAATAATAGATAATTATAAATAAATTGAGATATGTATGTATTGATAAATGAAAGTTTATGGAAATTGCATAGATGTATTGTAATTAATTAGTAAAGGATTTATACCTTTTTAGTATTGTATTTAATTGTGTAAATCAAGAAGCTTCGTTTCTTATAAAAGATTGATAAATCGTAAAAGATAAATGAAGTTAGTGATGAATATAAGAATTACCTTTGAATTTGATTATTTATTGTTAATCATAAAATGAATGTCTTGCCTCTATGATCTCTTATGTTTTTGAGTGGTAGTGGATGGTCATTGTTTGGCATGAATGTGGGTCTTGTTTGAATATGTAATTCTTATGTAAGTGACTAATAGGAGTCTTCCAGAGGGCAGGGGAAATTCTTTTCTTGATGTGAGTATGTTAAATCTTGGAGATAATTGCTTTTGCATTTGCATTGAGCATGTATGTGATGCCTATTAGCCTCGCACAGTATGTTCACCTTGTGGTCAGAGTTTGTAACCTGAAAGCAGGAATGGTATGCCTCGCCATGTTGTATTGATTATGAGTTTTTTAGATGGTTCAAGTGGCTTTGCGCTTGATTTTATTGGTTTCCTAGTTGTCAGTAGGGGAGTGGCTCTCAGTGGGGGTCTGACACACAAAGGGGTGCTAGGGTAACTCACTAAGAGTTTAATCAAGTGATAATCTAATTAATTAATTAGGAGAGTTGGTAGTTAAAAGACTAATCAAGATAAGATAATGCCTTGCTCATGGATCAAGTGCTCGTATAGGCTTGAGATGAGTCGAGAAGGCCTGGAATGGAAAGACCAACTGCCTGGTCCATTTGGAAGGTAAGTTGGTCCCGTATAGTTTGTATGGGGATCTGATGGCTGGTAGAGGCAGCCAGGGTAACCCAAGATGGGGTCCGGTAGCCTAGGAAGGTTACGCCAGGGTCACCCATAGCAGATTGTGCGATCACACTTCCTCCTACAACAACTTTGTACTCTCTTGGTTCTTTACATCCCCTTAGTTGATTTTGTGCTTCTGGAAGTGTTTTGTATGTTATTGTTGTTGTTCTGTGATTGTTCAACATTGTCATGTCAACCATATGTTGCCTTGTACCTTTGTCCTTTTGTGGTGTAATATCGTTGATGTTGTTCTACTTGTTCCTGTATGTCATATTAGCCTTGTGCATGTTTGTCAGTGATGGTGGGAACCTTTTCTATCTCCTAGCACGAGGGGTGGGCCTTCGGGTTCCACGTGGTTGCATGGAACGTGTATCGATCTCCATTGGGTTCCCTTCTCCTGTTCATGTCGTGATGACTTCTCTTGATCTATGGACTTCGACATTGTACTGGCCCTCGCGATTTGTTATACTTGTATTTGTATTGTACCACATTGATGTATCATGTCTCATGTTTGATGTTCACACCTCACTGGAAATTGAGGAGATAACTTTATTTAGAATGTAAATGTATTGATGTATTTGATGAAGAACACTACTATGTAATGGACTAGAGTTAGTTGGCATTGTATTTGTAATTAAATGATTTGAATCAATTTAATTCCATGTAAACATGCTATGGTTGTACTTTATTGTTGATTCAAATAAATGAAATATTTTGATGCAATCTTCGTAATGATGTTAGTACTTGATTATTGTAAAGTTTCTTAACTTAGGTTACATGTTAATTTTTAGATGCGTGAGAAGTAATGTTGTCGCAGACCCTTAAGGACTTAGACTAGAAAAAAATTAATATTAATGCTAATTGCATACAAGTGAATGTTGCACCTTTCAAAAAAAAAAAATTGTTCTGCCTCAGGTTGTTAGTGTGCATTCTCTAGGGTATGTGGCGGGGCATTACACCTTTCATAAAATAAAATCAATCTCCCCAAAAAATTAATTGTCCCGAAGGTCTATATTATCAATTCATGGAATTTTATGTATAATTAGTCATTAGGTCCTAATTCCATTATCAATGACATTGAGTTCAATGTAAACTAATGAGCACTATTGATGGATGATTTGACACACTCACAAAATTAGGTAAAGCACTAAGTGTACTTCAACTCTCCTAAAATAAAATCAATCTTTGAAAGAAAATTAATTATCCCAAAGGTTTGTATCACTAGGTCTATAATTCCATAACTATTCATAAAGTTTTATAAATAAAATTAAAAAATAAAAAATTATTTATTTTCTATTAAGAATTTGCAATTTTTGATTTTGTTGAAAAAATAATGATCCGTAGGATCTAGACTAGATTGCAGATTTAAATGCTTAACTTTTACAATGCTTTAATGGTTTCAAGTTAATTAAAACAAAATTAACTTAAGGAAATAACATAAAGAACGAATCAAGGTGATTATAACAATGAAAAGAAAAGAGACAGAAGAGAGAGAAGAAGAGAAGTGCAAATGTTTGATTTCAGAGTTCACAAATGTGACTACGCCTCCGAGTCCACTCCAATAGAGTGTGATTGATCCGACATCTCCAAATCAATTACAAAAGCACCTCCATCATTCTCCAAGCACTTCAGCGTAACGACGCCTGATATAGAATGATCTGAAAGAATCTCCACAAGATCTCTCCTTTGACGCCTCAAAGATTAGGACTTCATCACCTGTAAAAAACTTTAATCCAATCCTCACCTCAAGCCCCTTTTTATACAAAGAATTTTCTCAATTTGGCCTTTAACCAATTGATTTGAAAATATTCTCCAAATCCACCTTATCTCTCCAAATTACATAAAGATCTTTACAAATCTCCCTTTTACACATTAAAAATCTTCAAAATATCCCCCCTTTTACATAATAAATCTTTAATAATCCCCCTTAATGTTTATTTTAGCCCTTCAATTACATTTCTCTCAGGCTTTATAGTTTTGGGGGTTACATTTTAATCTTCAAAAAGATTATTGTTCGTTTATTTTTTTTAAATTAGGGAGTATATAGTTTAATTTTAGGGCATTCGGTTTGAAACCATCAACAAATTAAACCGATGCCACATAATATTTCGAAGAGTTTCAATGGCTTAGCGGGGTCATTGCATTTTGTTACACCGTCGGTTGCGGGTTCCAACCCGACCGATGACAGTTTCTAATTTTTTTAAAACAAATTATCAACAGAAACTTAACAAAATCCAACGGCCTCCGAATATAGTTAACGGCTCGCATTTGCTGCAACGGTTATGGGCTAACCTCGGTGGAGGGAGGTTGTAGTTTCGAATCTGCGGGCGGCCTCAGCAAAATTTTGTTAAAACATACAAACAAACCCGCGACCGAGTGACGAAGACAGGCGCCACGTGTAAAGACACTACTCACCATAGAAGACACATCTGCGCTACCGTGACAAGCCCGTACGCTGACGAGGCTGATGACTCGGATGACGACGTGGCATCACACTCGACGCTGATTGGACCTCCGCATGCCACGTGCCAAGCGCTCATTCGCTGACAGAGATGACTGGACGTCGACGTGTCTGCCAATAAGCCGATGATGTGGAACAGACGTGGCATGATGACGTGTCAACCGACGTGGCCTGCTGACTAGATGGTGACGTGGCATGCTGACTGGATGCTGACTGTGCAGATGATGTGGCGTACGGATGCCACGTGTCACTCTGTGATTGGTCCGTACAAATGCCACATGGCACACTCTGATTTGTCCACATCAGATTCCGTACTACGTACTGACGTCAGCTGTATGGACGATGATGTCATCACTGTACCTTCAGTCCACAAGTCAAACCTGAAACTTTGACCAGCTGTATCTTGAGCCTCCAATGTCCGATTTCGACGAAACGAGTTGCGTTGGAAAGCTTGCGACGAGATCTTTCCGATGATGCCGACCTTGACAACTTTTGACGACATCATTTTTTTGCTTCCTAGATGCCCCCTGATTCCAGCTTTGACCAAAGGTTTGATGGCCATAACTCGTGCAAACGGACTCCTTTTTGCTCCGCTCGAGTTGCGCTGGAACCAGGACATCGAGATCTTTCGATGGTGCTGATTTTGGAGTGAAATGGAACACTTCAATTTCCAAAAAATGTCCACCGGACAAATAAAATCATAAGTAATTATATTTTCTTGACTAGTATTTCACTCAATCATGAACAAAATGATGTGTACACATGTTTATAGAGTTTGGATAAGGAAAGAAAAATACACAAAACTACTATATGCTATATGCAAATCTCATGCACAACCTTCCATAATTATCAATTCTAATGACCCAACATTAAGTACATGTAGAAATTCATCAATCTCTATAGTTTCCCATTTTAAATTACTTCCAATTAGAGGTAATATTAGTTCATTCCCTATTTTTTGTGTGATAAGGTATGAAAATAGGAAATAATCAATCTAATATGTCATATTTTTTCCTTTTATCATGCTTATGTGCCTCACTATGAAACCCCATTCCTTGATAAGTTGTAATATTCATAAGGTATTCCCAACCAGCAAAATTTGAACTCTCACCTTTTACACTATTCATTCCCACCTACCTCCTTGCATGAGCCAAATCACCATTAGTGATTTGTTGTGGCCATAGAACCAACCAATCTAATTCTCCTACTAAAAGACATTATTTAATTTTAAGGGCATAGATTATGATGTACTTGTAGCATTGGAGGATGAAGAAAACCATGATTTCATTAACGCAATGGTTGTATCCTAGCTTTTGATGGTCATCATGCTTTCTCTAAGGATGAAAAAACTTGTGTTTTCTAAAGATCAAAGGATGAAAACCCTTTGGTTTAAATATTTAAAGGATAAAACTATTAGATGCATAGGACAATTGAGATGGGGTGAATCAATGTACAATCTCTCCTTTACTTTCAAAACCCTTATCAAACTTTAAACCCTCATTAAGCATTAACAAAATGTAAACATGTGAAATAGCAATGCAAATACAACCATACACAAGAGAACACCAAATTTATGTGAAAATTCCTAAGGAAGGGAAAACTACGGTGAGGATTAGCTCACATATATATGAATAACAACATCGAATACAAGTAGGCTAATTGCCAAGGCCTCACTTCCCATATAAGAAGAAAGCATCATTGTCAAGTGGCTCACTGCCAAGAAGAAGAAATAATAGAAGAAATTGTTACAAAGAGATTCACTATCTCAAAGAAATAGGAAAATCCACCATTGTACTTTTCCAACATTCGGGTGATCCCACAATAGTGGTTTATAATTTTTGGCCAAACCGACACCAAAACTATTGTTTTTAACTAAATCTTCAACATTTGGGCACCTATAGTAGCTAAAACCGTGAGGAATTTGAAGATGATGCAAACTAGAGTCTCATCACATTTTGTTTGTAGATTCTAAAATATATTTTAAAAAAAATTGAATCAAATTGCACTCTTTTTCCATCTCCCACAAAACTGATATTTTCAAAAACAACATTTTTAAAAAGTGACGACACCGTGATAACATACATAATTTTTTTTTCCATGAAGGATAAAATTTAATTCTTTCTCAAATTTAGATTTTAACTCTGATATCTAGTGCTTCCACTTGGTTAGATAGTTTTTTGAATATTTTTTCTTTAATCGCTCTCAAGTCAAACCAATTACAATCTGCATAGTGCAAAACATATAATGCGAACTTTTTGTATATATCAAAATTTAATTTTATTTTTTGTTGGATCAAGGACTTCAATATCTCGTGCACTCATATTTTTCAAAAAAAAATTGATAATCTGCTATTTTTCCACATGTGCAGAACAGAGACCGTCCTTTTCAATGAAAAACCTATGTTTAATAAAACTAAAAAAAAAAAAAAATAATAAAACCAAAACATATTAAAATTATATTTGTTGGATAACTCATTCCAAGGACTACCTAATTCCAGTTGGGTTTGTGATGAATTCTCCATTTTCATCCTTAACCCGAGCTTCGAAGCACAAAAAATTTGGTTTTCAAAGTGCTTGAGGGGGAGAATGAGGGCAAAGGGGGGTTTGGTCGAACCAATAGGGGTTCACTCGAACTTGGGTTTGGTTGAACCCAGGTTCAGCTGAAACCCCTTCCCAAAAGGGGTTTTCATTATTTTTTTATTCGTGCATGCATTAATTTGGTTCGCTCGAACCTTGGTTTGACCGAACATTTTTTTGGTTCGTTCCAAACCCCCAAAATCAATTTTTTTCCATGGGATCAATTTTTCTGAGTTTTCCTTCCTCCATAAAATTATAAACCACTATTATGGCTTCACCCATCCGTATCCTTTGGCTCACTACCTCCACTAACTTTAAGCATACTAAAAAATGTAGACACCTTTTGCTCACTACATCCAAAGTCATAAGAATTTAATCTCCCACTCAGATCACCACACTTAATCACATTCACATCATTCACAATTGAGACACCCTCAACACAAACTCCATCTTAAATTTATACCATACACGACCTAAACAATCTCAATTAGGTTGGCCTTAATGAAACTTATGCACCTCAAATGTGTAACACTAAATAGGTTAGAACCAAACACTTCCACCATCA
This sequence comes from Sequoia sempervirens, assembly GCA_007258455.2. NCBI lineage: Eukaryota > Viridiplantae > Streptophyta > Pinopsida > Cupressales > Cupressaceae > Sequoia > Sequoia sempervirens. Next base: position 24,352 of record VDFB02051521.1, on the reverse strand, counting down.
AAAGAAGTGAAGGTAGACCATGCTAAGGGTTAACTAGGACCCAAATCTACACCAAAATGCTACTCAACACATCCATAATCTTTGAGGTATCTCCATAAATAGTGTTAGCACACTAGGTCGACCAAACCTAAACTAACACTACAAGTGACCACATGCATGCTTCTCTAAGTCCAAAAACATCATGTGGACCACACGACATCCAGGAATATTCCAACATCAACATACTATACTATAACACTACCACAACCATTTGAAATAAATAATACTTTCATCATGTGCACAAGGATGGACTACTACTAAAATCCAACACAAGAACTAAACGTATGGACCAAAAACTCCAACAGAAGATAAATACAAAAAATTAAGCATGTTCCCAAATCCACAAGACAAGAAACCTCATTACAGAGAAATGCGGAGCAATTCCATTTCTCCCAGACAACCTTGTTTATAGACAAACACATTGTCAAACACAACTTCCATTGGCGCATGATCCTAGACCTAAAACTTTGGATATATCATCTCTAAACACCTTTGATCATCACATCCACACCTCACATATCTTCAACCATGAAGAAACTCAAAGTACAACACTGAACACACCTCTATCACAGTACACACTCTTTTATTCAAATTTTCTCAAAAGTACTTGGAAACCAAGTGAGCCAATTGCATTAGCAACACTAAAACAACACTAAAACACCTTCTCATCATGAATACAACATCTATAATACCAACAATCTCCACACTAGGGGTTGACATCAATGACAACACCAACAACATACTTGCAACAATCTCCCCCTTTGTCATTGATGGCAACAACAACACTAAAAAACCATCAACAACAAAAATAACTCTACATTAAGAAACACCCCCCTTACTAGGGTAAACTTTAGTCTCTATCTTTACCTCTATTCTTCAGACACCATTCTCTCTACAATCATCACTTTTTGTCCCCCTATTGAGGATTTCTTCAACCATTACTCATTACTCTCCCCCTGTGTTTTTTAAAATTTGCTCTCCCCCCCTTGGACATTAATAGAAAATGGCAACATATTTCCCTAATTGCATAGAATTTTTATTTTCTACTTTCCCCCTTTGACATCTACGTGTACATCACTTTGACACCACTTGCACTCTTCTCTTTAGGAAACACCAACAAGCAACTACTCTTACTACACTGCTCTTCACCATACAAATCTCACTACTATACATTTTGCACTACTCATTCTTTACTGCTTACTCTTTTATGCACACTTCCCTTAGGGACACAAGATATGTTTCACTTGACTGTGCCAATCAAAACACTACTACCTACTCCCCTTGAGAGGTAGCCTTCAACATTGGTCTAGGACCAAGAATGTATCTTGTAGTGCTTTTTGGATAGATGAACACACTTATGCATCTAATTGAAAGGAGGGGCAATAACCCCTAACTTCTACTAGAGATACTCGAAAGTATCTTTAGGAAGTGCCTTGGTGAAAATATCTACAACTTGATCCTTTGTAGGCACATACTCCAACTTCACTCCATTCTCTACAAATTTTTCCCTTAGAAGGTGATACCAGATAGAGATATGTTGTTTTCTTGAATACATTACCAGATTCTTTAAAATATTGATAGCACTTGTATTATCATACAAGATAGAAATAGGTTCATCATATGATACTCTAATATCCTTCAATGTTTGCTTAATCTACAAAACCTATGTATAACATGATGCTACTACAATATATTTACTTCTACAGTAGATAATTTGACACTTAATATTACTTCTTACTCAACCAAAAAACCAATCTACTTCCAAGAAAGAAAGCACCTCCACTTTTACTTCTTCTGTCATATATAAAACCTACCCAATCTGCATTTGTATATGCACTCAAGGAGAAATCAATATCCCTAGAATACTATAAACCAAATTCAAGAGTTCTCTTCAAGTATCTAAATATCCTTTTAACTACTACAACATGTGATTCTCTAGGCTCTTGAAATCTTACCACAAGATAAACTACATGCATGATATCTAGTCTAGTAACAGTTAAGTATAAAAATCCACCAATCATTGATCTATACTTGCTCTGATCAACATTAGGTGATTCATCATTCTTGCTCAATTTACAACTAGTAACCCTAGGAGTACACACTGGTTTAGAATCCCCCATTCCGAACTTCTTCAAAATTTCCTTGACATACTTTGGCTAAGAAATGAAAATACCTTTTTTTGATTGACAGATTTATAATCCAAGGAAGAAATTTATCTCCCCACACATTGACATCTCAAACTCATTTTGCATCTCATCTGAAAAATTCTTACACATACCTTCATTTCCTCCAAAGATTATTTCATCAACATACACTACCACAATCAAGAATTTCTCTCCCTCAACCTTGAAGTAAAGGTTGCTATCTGTAGTACCTCTTTTGAATCCTTATTGAAAAAAGTACTTATCCAAACTTGCATACCAAGCTCTAGGAGCCTATTTGAGTCCATACAATGCCTTCTTCAACCTGCGGACCATATTAACATCTTCTGATAACTGAAATCCTTTTGGTTTTTCAATGTACACTTCTTCTAACTCACCATTCAAGAATGCAAACTTCACATCCATCTGTTATACCTTGAAGTATTTATATGTTGCAAAAGCCAAAAAAAAATATGATAGCTTCCATCCTTTCCACCAAAGCAAAATTATCTTCAAAATCTATTTCTTCTACTTGTGATACTTAGCCCTTACACACAAGTGTATGCTTATTTTTGACAACTTTTCTTTCCTCATTCAACTTGTACTTCCTAAAAAACCACTTAGTTCCTATCACATTCTTGCTTGTAGGTCTTGGGACCAATTCCCAAGTTTGATTCTTCTTAATCTGTTCCAATTCTTCTTTCATAGCCTTGATCCAATTCTCATCTTTGCATGCCACAGTTACAATTTTAGGTTCTACTTCTAAAAGTAAGCAAAATTTTACCTGTTCCTCTGTCATAGCTACCTTTTTCCTTGTCAACACACCTTTTCTCTTAACTCCAATGATTTTATCTTTAGAATGAAATTCTTCTACACATACTTAGGAGTCTTTGGGATCTTTTTTGGAGCTTCTTCCTCTTCAATTTTCATCTCTTTTTATTTCTCTTCTTCCTTTTCTTATTCACTACAAGGGGATTCATCAAATTCATATCCCTCTATCAATATTAGAACTCTAATGTGGTTCTTCATCCACTTCAACAATTTCACTTTCAACAATCTTCTTCAACCTTTTATTATAGCACTAATATTCTTCGCTTCTTGTAGAGTATCTAAGGAAGATTCCTTCATTAGATCTTGCATCCAATTTTCCTAAGTTTTCTTCATCTCTTCTAATATATCATTTTCTTCCAAACAATCTAAAATATTTCATAGTTTGATATTTTCCATACCATAACTCATAGGGAGTCTTTAAACTGTTCACTCTTGTTTGAGATTTATTAAGAATGTAGAATACAATATGAATTGCTTCTCTCCAATACACATCCACTAGAATTTCTTCCTTCATCATGGTTCTTACAACTTCTTGAATTTTTCTATTCTTCCTCTCCATAACTCCATTTTGTTGAGGAGTTCTAGGAGCTAAAAAATGTCTCTTCATTCCATGATCTTCACAAAGACTATTAAACTAATTGAAGGTGAACTCACCACCTCTATCAGACCTTAAGCACTTGATTATTAAATTTATTTCATTCTCAACCATAGAATTAAATGCTTTAAACGTATCTAAAGTTTTTTATTTTTCTTTGAGAAATGTCACCCAAGTCATTCTAGAATAATCATCAATCAATAACATGAAATAACTATCACCTTGAGAGCTTCTTATTCTGGTAGGTCCAAATAGATCTATATGCACCAAATCCAAAGAACCTATAGTAGAATATCCCTTAGTCTTGAACCTCTTCTTTGTTTGCTTTTGAAACTAACATTCCTTGCAAATTAAATTGATAGGTTTTGTAATCTTTGGTAGATCTCTCACAACATCAGTAGAACTTATCTTTGCTATGATATCAAAATTGATGTGACCCATTCTTCTATGCAATACACAAATTTCATTGGTTTGATACATGAAGCACTTAGCACCACTACCTTTGAGTTGATAAACATTACCTTTTGTCCTTGTTCCTATAGCAACCAAAGTTTTAGATCTTCCTTTTCTGATTTCACAACCATCATCTAGAAGCACAAGATTGTATCCTTTGGTATACATTTTCCTACACTAACAATATTATGTTGGAGACCCTTGACATAAAGAATAACATCTATTTTATGCTTACCATCAAAATTAATTGAACCTTTTCCACAGATCTTAGTAGATGTATCATCACCAAACTTAACAAGACCACCATCATACTTCTAAAGTTTAAAAAACTTACTCTTATCATAGGCGTCATATGATTTGAGCATCCACTGTCAATTATCCAGTAATTTCTTTACTATCTTATAAGAAAAGAAGTCACTATAGTTATTTCAATGTTGTGACCTATTACCAGAGCACTTTCCTTGATACATCTTTTAGAATTAGTAGAATTAGTTCCAAAATTTAGAGCCATGAACAAACATTCATCACTCCCATCATTAGGATAGTTTGATTCTTCATAATCATATACACCATTATCTTTCTCAACATAATAACTCTTCTTGACAAATTTTCCCTTATGATCCTTATGTTTGTCATTTACAACTTTGATTGGACATTGAGAAGCATAATGACCTATCTTTCCATAATTGAAACATTTAAAGGGTAACTTACCTCTGTATTTGTTAGTGTCCTTTTTCAATCTCCTTACAAAATTTGCTTCCACCTCATCATGATCATCTAGATATTATTCATCAACCTTTTCTAACATTCAAAAATTAAAGTCCTGAATTTCTTTCTTTGTAGCATCTTGACCAAACCCTCTTAATTCATAAAAAATTAAAGCACCAAACATTTGATCTCTATAATAATTATCCAAATTTTGAGCTTCCTCAATAGTAGAAACTCTAGAACTATAATTTTTAGGAAGAGTTCTCAATACCTTTTTCACAACTTCACTTTCTTCCAGCTTACCACTGAGACCATTGATGGCATCGACAACTTCATCCACTCTAATCATGTAGGTAGTAATATCTTCATCTTCAAACATCCTTACAGTTTCAAATTTGGGGTTGTAGTTCTCCATCTTCACTTGCTTGACCTTATCATCTCCTCCATAAATGCTCTCCAAATTTCTCCAAATCTCTTTTGTAGTTTTCAAACTTATCACCTTTCCAAGTCCAAAGTTAGAAAGACCACTCAGAATAACATTCCTTTATTTTCCATTTTTCTCATAATCCTTGATTTCATCATCAATTTTCAAACCAACAACAGGCATATCATACCCTCTTTCAATTGATTTCTAGACACCAAATCCAAGAGAGACCAAAAAGGACTTGATCCTAGCTTTCTAGTAAGCACAACTTGTTCCATCAAACAAAGGAGATTTGACACCCATCTTGTGTGCCATCTAGATCTACCTTAAGCATTTAAGCTTTCTCTAAGGAACCACAACTCTAATACCAATTGTTAGATGCATAGGACAACTAAGAGGGGGGATGAATTAGTTGTATATTAAAATATTCAATCTCTCATGTACTTTCAAATCATTATCAAACATTAAACCTTCATTAAGCATTAGCAAAATGTAAACATGTGAAAAAATGCAAACACAACCATACGCAAGATCTAACACCAAATTTACATGGAAAACCCTAAGTAGGGAAAAACCATGGTGAGGATTAGCTCACATATATATGAATAACCACACTGAATACAATTAGGCTCACTACCTAGAAAAGAAGAAAGGATCACTGTTGGGTGACTTGCTACCAAGAAGAAGAAATAATTGAAGAAACTATTATAGAGAGATTCACTATCTCAAAGAAACAACAAAATACACCACTACACTTTTGCACCATCCACAGCCTTTGGCTCACTACCTCCAGCAACTTAAAGAACACTAGAAATATAGAAACCTTTTACTCACTACATCTAGAGTCATAGGCATTTAAGCTCGCACTCATATCACCACACTTGATCACATTAACATCATTCACACTTTCCACACCCTCAACAAAAACTTCATCTTGCATTTATATCATCGATGACCTAAACAATCTTAATTAGGTTAGCCTTAATGAAAGATATACACCTCAAATGTGCAATACCGAATAGGTCAGTACCAAACACTTCTATGGTGGAAAGAAGTGAAGGAAAACCATGCCAATGGGGGTAAAGCCACAATAGTGGTTTACAATTGAAGTGAGGAAGGAAAACTCACAAAAAATGAATGCATGGCAAAAAACTTGATTTTAGGGGTTCGTACGAACCTATTGGTTCGACTGAACCAATTAGGGGTTTGCTAGAACCTCAGTTCGGCCGAACCCTTTAAATTATTTCCTACCAAAAAAGCCAAAAAACCCCTTATATAAGGGGGTTCGAATGAACCCCTAGTGGTTCGTTCGAACCCCCCTTATTCCCTTCTTCATCCCCTCTCAAACACACAAAACCTGTGATTTTGGCACTTCTGAGTTCTGCTGAGGATGAAAAAATGGAGGAATCTTCACAGCACTAACTAGAATTAGGTTGTCCTAATCCAGAGCTATCCAATCAATATAATTTTAATATGTTTTATTTTATTATGTATTTGTTTTTTAGTTTTATTAAACATAGGTTTTTCTATATCTAAAAATGAAGGTCTTTGTTTTGGTACATGTGGAAAATAGCAGATTATAAAAAAAAAAAAAAATTTAAAAATATGATTACACTAGATATTGAATCTCTTGATCCAACAAAAAAAATAAATTTGAATTTCGATATATACAAAAAAAGTTGTGTTATGCGGTCGCGCTATGTTTGAATTGTAATTGGTTTGACTTTGAAACTTGATTAAAGAAAAAATATTCCATAACAAATTGTCTAACCAAGTGGAAGTACTAGATATCGGAGATACAAGTATAAATTCAAAAGAATTATAATTTTATCCTTAATAGAAAAAAAGTTATGCGTTATACGGTGTGCGTCACTTTTTAAAAATGTTGTTTTTTGAAAAAAACTAGTTTTCATGGGAGATGGAAAAAGAAGTGCAATCTGATTCCAAAAATTTTGAAAAAATATTTTTAAAATATACAGAAAAAATGTGATGAGACTCTAGTTTGCATCATCTTCAAATTCTTCACGATTTAGCCGCTATAGGTGTACGAATGTGAAGATTTAGTTCAAAATAATAATTTCAATGTCCAGTTTGGCCAAAAATTGTAAACCACTATTGTGGGATCACCCATGGTTGAATAGCACCCATATCTACACTGACATGCTACTCAACACATCCAAAATCTACAAGGTACCTCCACAAATAGCGCTAGCACACCAAGTTGGCCAAACCTAAACTAACACTACAAACGACCACATACACGCTTCTCCAAGTCTGAAAAAAACATGCAAACCGCATAACAACACCACATGACATCAAGGAGCATTCCAACATTAACATATTATATTGCATCACTACCACAACCATCTGAAACAAATAATACTTTGATCTTGCACACCAGGATGCACTACTGCTGAACTCCAACACAAGAACTAAACTTGTGGATTAACTCAACACTAAAAGCTCAGAGCGAAGATAACTACAAAAAATATAAGCATATTCTCAAATCTTCAAGAAAAGAAACCTCATTGTGGAGAAATGCGGAGCAATTCTTTTTCTCTTGGACAACCTTCTATATAGATAAATAGACTATCAAATACAAATTTTAGTGGCGAATGATCCAAAACCTAAAACTTTGGATATTACACCTTTGAACACCTTTGATCATCAAATGCAAACCACATTGGAATATCATCAACCATAAAGAAATGTGGAGCACAACAGTAACACACCTCTGTCACACTACATACTCTTTTTCTCAAATTTTATCAAAATCACTTGGAAACCAAGTGAACCAACTGCATCAATAACACCAACACAACACTACAACACCTTCTCATCATGACTACAATATTTACAATACCAACAATCTCCACACTAGGGGTTGACATCAATGACAACACCAGAAAAATACTTGCAACAAATCCCCTTTGGCCTTGTAGGATAACTCAAAGGTTGTGATTTATCTTCCAAATTTTCCAATTACAACTACTTCAAATTTGTGTAATTTATAATTTTTGTTGTGGATGTAAGCATGGTAGTCTTGGTTCATTGTTGTTGCATGTTACAATTATTGCTTTGTCTATTTTTGTCTAGCATATTAAGGTGTATTTTAGTTTTTATAATTTTTTGTAGAATCTATATTTCTTTTGTTGGCTCTATTTTTCATAACTAGGTTATTAATGGTGTGTAAATTGTGTGGAAAATTTGGGGTTTTTTACAATATCTTGTTAAAATACTCAAATAAAAAAAAATTCTTCCAAAATTATTTGTGGGACTCATTGCAATGGTACCAAATCTAAATATATATTTAGCTTTCAAGGTGAAAGGTAGAAAATTGTCATTGCTTATGGTTTAGGACATACAAAAACAATCTTCTTCACTCTCATTCAAGGAAACCCTAGAGATCTCAATCCAAGGGTGTAGTAGGAGAAAGAGATCTTCCAATAGGATGTCTTAGGGTTTGATTAATGACTAAAAGAGGGTTCACCAATAAGCTAGGGCTTGGAAATATTATGGAAATGCAAGAACTAATGTTTAAATTTAATGATATGCAAGACTTCACTAAATGACCTAGAAAAGAGCATAAACCTGAACAACAAACTAGGAAAACAAAGAAGTGCACTTGTAAATATGAAGGAGCCTGAAATCAACTCTGAAATGCTAAAAATCCTACTTTTAGTGCACACTAGGACTCATATGCCACTTCTGGCATATCATTCCCAGTCTAGGGTTTTTGGACTGGAACAGGTTTCTAACAATGTAGATTCAGGACCTTTGAAAATTTGGAGATTTTCCTGTAGTGGGACTCATATGCCACTTCTAGTGAATCAATCCTATTCTGCTTTTTTGAGAATTCAAAGTCCAGATCTTTGCTTCAATCTCTGCTCTTCCTTCCCAAACTGATTTTTGGATCTAAACCTATAAAGAGACCTACAAAATAAAATATAGTGTGTATTTTATTATGGGGGGTTTTCCTTGGTCAAACCCCTAGTTTAGTAATTAAACCTTGATAGAAACAATGGATCATGAATGTAAATATGAATATAAACCCTAACCTTAAGTGTGTCTAAGATTAGGAAATCGAAAAATGCAATGCAACCCTATTCTAATGTGCTAAAATGAGATGCATGAATGAAACATGAAGATGAATGAATCACTTTAGGAGATATCTAATCACCCTAATAAGACACAATGAGACATGTACCTTCCTTAGACTGAAATTAGAGCGATAATGGAGGATGGAATCACTTAGGAAACAAGTCATTAGGCTTGGATTGATGGATAATTGCATCTCCCCAACCTAGAATCCATTATGATTCACCATAGGAAACCATAATCAACCCTTAACAATGCTAGATCTTGAATGAAAGTGAGCTTGAAGACCTACAAAAACACTATAATGTTGCTCCAAGACTTCAACTTTTCTTTCTCTTGAAAACTTGAATTCTCTTATGGAAGAATGCTTGAGTGCTTGTGAATGCTTAGATCTTGAAATTGCTCTTTTAGATTGAAAATAATGACTTATAAACTTGATTTTATAGGAATTGCACCCAATTTACCATTATTTAGATCTCAAAAGCCAACATCAACCAAGAATTGGAATTTAAAACTTGAATTTGTCACTTAAACCCTAAAAATGGGCCACACTAGACGTATATGGGTCCCACCTAGGGGGACTCATATTCCCAAGGTGGCGTATGAGTCCCACCCTAGATTTTCAAGGTGGGCCAATGATGAGTTGTTAGAAAAATTAATGCTTTTGTTGATTTTGTCAAGATTTTAGTTGCAATAAGCCTCGAAATCCAAAATAAAGGGTATTCTAATGATTGATATTACCCAATAAGCCTCGAGATCGTATAATTTCCTACACTAAACAAGGTATTCTAATGATTGGTATTACCCAATGACTGAAGAATTAGAAATCTTAGAAGGGAGCAAATGAAATTGTAGATATAAGGATCAAGCATCAAAGGATTAGATATAAAAGAGGATGTTTAAGTTAGATAGAAATAGGAGAAGTAACATGGAAGATGGCTCTATATATTGGGAAAAAGGAAAGTTTGACATGATTCTTTATTTTCTAGTGCTAATCCTTCATAAAATGGATAGTAAAATGAGTAACTAGATTATCTAAAATGGTGAAACAATCTCCTCAAGATTCAATATAAAAAAAGTGATGATAGATCTATTCAAGACCAAATTTACTTCATTGATCCCAAGGTAGAGGCTCAAATTTTAATGGAGAAAAATATCACTACCTATTATGTTGAATATAAAGACCTTCAACAAATATACAAGAAGTGATATCTCTCTCAATTTTTATGAATGTAAATTTATATAGAGATACAACTAGATAAGAGGTTCAAAAACTCATCAAAAGTAGAAAGAACATTATAATTTACTAGGGAAGTTGACATATTCCACTTTTGATGGATTCAATAAGTTTTTTTCTCATGCATGGATAAAAAAGATAAATATGGACCTATCTATCAAGCCTATGGTTGAAGATAAAGATATCAAGTTTTCTACTTTATACTCTTGAAGATACTACACATGAATAGTGGTATCTTGGATTGGTTATGAAAGGCCACAATTTTATCAACCCTTATGATGAGTTATGTATGTGGTTGGTCAAGGTATTTGATCAAAAGGATCTAGATGTTCAATTCAAGGAGATGGCATAGCTTAAGTTAGAAACCACTATGGAGAAATATGTAGCAGTTCTAGAAATTGTCAGTGATGGTTCCTAAATTTTTTGAGAGGAGATTCATTTTGATTTTTATGGAAGGAATATTAAATCATATCAAAGGTTTGGTAAAATATTTTAGTTCCTCATATTTATATGAGGCTATAAAAAATTATTTAGATTTGGAGGTTGTAATACCAAAATATACATATTTTTAAAGATGTCATTTTGGAGAAAATCAAAGGAAGTATCATAGAAGAAGGGATATCATGCACCCCATAAAAAGACCATTCCTACTATTATTATATAGAAGATAGATGTGAAAATAATGAATGAGAATAGGAGGAACAATATCCATTTTTCTTGCAAAGAACTATGAAGCCCAAGTCATAGGTGTCTTGGAAAATGATAAGTACACTACATTGAGGTTGTGTCAAATAGGGACTTAAATTTAGATGAAATTAAATTATTTATGCATCTAGAAGATTATGTACCTAAGGATGAAGAAAATGAAGAAATTAGTGGAGGCATATTTACAGTATCTCTTTCAAGAGAGCCTAAATATAATTCCTTTAGGGTGTATGGAGTACTATCTAGTCAAAGAATCTTTGTGCTTATTGGTAGTGGGACTACCCACAATTTTTTTGATGAAGGCCTTATTATTAAGAGAGGACTAAAAAGAGAAGAATTTAATTCTAATATTAATGTTGTTGATGGATTTATCATTCCTTATACTAGGATAATTTGGTGTAGCTTAATCTTACTCTTAAGGACCACAAGATAATTGATGCTTTTTGTGTTGTTGGTGTAGGATAAATTGACTTGGTGTTGCATGTTTAATGGTTATTTTTTCTATTAAAATTTTCATAGAATTACCAAACTATGGAGCTTAAGTTTAGATCAAATAGAATAGAAGTGGTTGTTAAGAGAATTTCCCATTGAGAACCATGGGTGATAACTACAAAATGTTGAATTATTATGTATTCAAAACCATCTATGGGTAAGATAAACACTCTACATATATGGATATATAGAAAATAATAACAAATCATAGTTTGGTGTTAGATGGTTTTCCTCTAGGATTACACCAAATAGAGGTTTGTAATGCATTATACAATTAGAACTCTAGTCTCAAATATTATTATAACACTTCTTGGACCTTTTTTGCAAGTCTTTTACATTCAATGTAATAGGTAGTGATGTTTTCTCTACATTAAAATTTGATCCTCTACCTTAGGATTTTCTTCCTCCTCCCTACGAAGGAAAGTTGGTCAAATAGATCTATCATCTCTTTTTTTCTTTTTTATATTGAATCCTGAAGAGATTGTTTCACCACTCTAGATAATGTAGTTATTCATGTTATTATCCATCTTATGAAGGTTTTGCACTAACAAATCAAGAAATGTGTCAAAATTCCTTTTAATTTCCCATTCTATAGAGTCATGTCTTCCATATTTATTCTCATATTTCCATCTAGCATAACCTCCTCTTTTGTATCTAATCCTTTGGCACTTGATCCTTGTATCTATAATTTCCTTTTCTCCCTTCTAAGATTTCTAATTGTTCAGTCATTTGACAACATCAATCATTATAATAACCTTGCAAGCTAAATATATATTTAGCTTTGGTACCATTGTAATAACTCCCACAGATAATTTTGGAAGATAAATTTTAGATTTGATTATTTTAACAAGATATTATAAAAAACTCTAATTTTTCTCACAATTTACACAACATTAATAACCTAGTTGTAACCAATGGAACCGGCAAAAGAAAATAAATTCTATAGCCATTTTAAAAAAAATATAGGAAAACTAAAATACACCTAAATATGGTCCAAAATTAGCCAAAGAAACAATTACAACATGCAACAACAATGAACCAAGACTACTATACTTACATACACAAGAAAAAATACAAATTACACAAAATTGAAGTAGTTGTAATTGGAAAATTTAGAATCTCGGTCACAACCTTTGAGTGAGATTATCCTATAAGGCCAAAGGGGATTTATCCTCGAAATATTTAAATCAAAGTGGTTTCATCCTTTGATCTCAATCAAACCCAACTTGGGTGAGATGATAATTTGATTTATGGCGTATGCTCTGCAACCAGTTCATTCTTCCACAATCTTCATGGCCTGGGATACATGTTGAGGGATGTTGTTGCATGCACCTGATCCTAGTAGATTTGTGTTGCCTGTGAATTTTTCTTCAAGAGGGGGGGATTTTTAGCTGCGCATACGAGGGAAAGTTATTTTTTGTTTCTTGCTTGCTTTGGTTTGTTCAATGCTCTCTCTTCTCCCTTTCCTTCCCTTTGATGGCTCCATTTCTGGTTCTTGGTGGTGCAGGCCTAGCTTCTACCCATTTGGTGGTGAGTTCTTCTTTTTGTTTGGTATTTTCTCTTAGTTGCACAGGGTGTAGTTGTGTTTGCAATTGTTGTGGTCAGTTTGGAAGAGGATTCGACCTGTTTTGTTCATCCTCTATTAGGTGGAGTGGGGAATGTGTAGGCTGTGGGGTCTTATGGTTGGAAAAGCACATTTGGGTAAAGTGACGGAGGATGCTGCCATGGTGGAGGATGGTGATGTGATTCCCCCTCCATCTTCTCCTAGGGTGGGCATGTATAGAGCTCAGACGTTTAAAACCACAGAAGATAAATGGGTGCTTGGAGATGGCCTAAGATCACTTGATATTGGTGATTCAATTCGAGGTGATGGCCCTAATGATCTAGAGTACTACGACAAGCATGTTTTAATCTGAAAATTTATGGGGATGAGGGTTTCTCTCCCATTCCTTGATACCTGGATCTGTAAGACTTAGAATCCAGAGGGTGACTTTTAGATTTTGTTGGCTACCAATAAATTTTTTCTGGTGGATTTTTCATGCATTTTAGATCAGAACAGGGCATTCGAAGGTGGACCTTATTTTTATAATCAAGTTGGCTTATTCATAAAACCTTGGAATGTAGGTTTTAATTTGGTAGAGGAGTTGCCTATTGGGGTCCCAGTTTAGGTTCATCTCCCTCAATTTCCACTTGAATGTTAGAGAAGTGATATATTGTAGTCGATTGCTTTGTTGCTGGGAAAACCTATAGGCCATTCCCAACAAAATTTAGATAAGAGGATTTTCTCTTATGCACGAATGTGTCGAGATTTATTTGAGCCAACCCTTGCCAAATTCTATTGATTTGACTATTGGTTCTAGCTCTTGGACTCAACCAGTAGACTATGAGATGCTACCTTTCAGGTGTTGGTTGTACCATGAATATGGACATCTCCAATGATGGTTCCCTCATGCTTCTGGTGTTGGTGGTTCAAGTAATGTGCCTTCTCAATCTAATCCAAGGTTGGAAAGGGGTAAAGCTCCCATGCAAGGGGTGGTAGCAGATAAAGATGGTTTTGTTCTAGCTAAGTCTTGCAATCATGGACGAGGGAAAAAGAGATCTCTTAAGGATAGGCAGGAGGAGGAAACTTTCAATAGATTTGAGGCTTCAAAAGAGTTAGTTTAGGAGGACCCTTTCCTGGCTAACATGCAGATGGATGTTGGCTCTTATGCTAAGGAGTTGTTTGATGAGCATCCTTCGGTGATTTCCAAGATGGAGTAGCCTAGTGATCAAGATCCTCAATTGGATTCAGTTTTGGTTCCTTCGACTCTAGCTCTGGGTGTTGGAGGTGGAGTGATTATGGATTCCAGGGGCTCTTCTAGTGTTGGTGGAGTTATCTCAAAGGTGCAAGGTGGTTCTGATTCAAGTAAAAATAAGTCTTCTTCCTCTGCTCTGGGTTTGCAGCAAAGAACTCTCAAGAAGGGGGCTCCTGAAAACCTTCTAAGGTTGGTCATAAGAAGGACCAAGAAAAGGTGAAGATAGCTGGTGAGACATTGGTTGTGGCTAGTTCCATGAAGACTATTGATGCTCACTTCTCCCAACCTCCATGATGATTGTGTTGTCTTGGAATGTGAGGGGTATGAATAGAGCCCCTCGACAAAAGGATATTCAGGATTTGGTTTGTGTTCATTCTCCTGTTGTGGTCTTCCTTCAGGAAACTAAGTTATCAATTGAGAGTATGTTAGGTGTGGCTTAAAATATTTGGGGTCATGGACAATGTCATTGTGTGGGAGTACTTAGTAGCTCTGATGGAGTGGATTGTTTATGGGATCCTCAGAAAGAGTCCAATTTGGTGGCTCTCTTGGAGGGGTTCGATTTCAGGTGTTGCTACTTATTTTGAATTAGGGGAAAGAGTTATTTTCTCTAATGTATATGCTCCAATTGACCTTCAAGGTAAAGCTCGGTTGTGGGATCATGTTAGATATGTGAGGTCTTTAGATCCTTATCTGTCTTGGATCTTGGCTGGGGATTTTAATGTTGTCATTTCTTTAGAGGAGAAGCAGGGAGGTAGTGCTAGACTAGAGTCTTCCTCGAAGCTCTTGCGGGATAATGTGGATTTTTTGAGATTGGTTGACATTAAGCCATCTAATGGTGTCTTTACTTGGAGTAATAGGAGAAGTGGGGATGCTACTATCTCTAAAAGACTGGATAGATTTTTGGTGTCTAGTTACTAGATGGGGAACCTGGGTGGGTGACTACTTCAAAGATTTTGGATGCATAGGGCTCTGATCATTGGTTGATTAAGCTTTGTGCTAAGCTTCCACAGCGTTGTGTTAAATAGTCTTTTAAGTTCCAACTTATGTAGCTCAGGGACGAGTCTTTTCATGATCTGCTTCCCGGATGGTGGTATCTTGGGAAGTTGGCTTATGGAACTACTACATGTACTCTTTCTCCAAGAGGCTTCAGTATGTCAAGTATAAGTTGAAGTGCTGGAATAGGAAACACAATGGTAATCTGTTTCATGCAAAACAAAATGCTCAGGATATCTTGGATTTGATCACCAAGCAGATTTGTGACCAAGTCCTCACAGAAGAGCTTGGTTTGTTGGAGGATGTTGCAGTGAAGGATGTTGAGGAATGGGAGTTAAGGGAAGATTTTTTTTGGAAACAAAAGTCTTGTATTGAGTGGCTCGACATTGGTGATTGGAATACTTCTTTCTTTCACAATTCTGTTAAGAATCAGAGGCAAGGTAATTTCATTTCCACTCTCTTTTCATTGGATGGAGAGTTTTTTTCCTCCTCTGCTTCTATTCCTACTGAATGTGTTCACTTTTCTTTTTGCTTTATTTTTGGAGGTTTCACTGCCTGCAGAAGAGGATGAAGCTAGGATTTTGGATTTTATTTTATAATTGGTCTCTAATGAAATGAATGAATCTTTTCTTTCTCCTATTACCTTGTCAGAGCTTGAGAATTTTGTGTTTCAAATGAAGAAAGGAAAAGCCCTTAGGCCTTATGGGTTCCCAACTAAATTTTTTCAGGAATTCTGAGAAGTGGTTAAGTTGAATCTCTTGGAGGTTGTTCTAGAATCCCTCATGAGTAAACAAATGTTGAAGTCTCTGAATGTGACCTTTTTAGCTCTCATTCCAAAGAAGGGGATAACTCTCTAGATCTTTTTCAGCCCATTGCTTTATGTAATATAGTTTATAAAATTATTACTAAGTTGATTGTTGAGAGGCTAAAACTTTGGCTAAGTGGGTTAATCTCCAAGGAGCAAGGGGGTTTTATTGTTGGTAGAAAAATCATGGATGGTGTCATTATTGTTGCGGAGACCATTCATTCTATGGAGTCTTCTAAGGAAAAATCTATGTATATGAAGTTGGATATGGCTAAAGCATATGATCGGGTTAAATAGAACTTTTTATTTAAGATTCTGGGGGCGTTTGATTTTGCTAGTGAATGGATTGAATGGGTCAAGAGTTGTGTTACTTCGTCTTCCTTTTTGGTGCTAGTCAATGGTGTGCCCATAGATTTGTCTCTGTATTTGTTCATCTTGCTTGCTGAAGGATTGGGGAGGTTTATTCATTCTTAGGTGGAGAGTGGCTTAATTCAGGGATGGAGTTGGGGAAATGGTATTCCTCCTTAGTCTCATCTTCAGTTTGTGGATGATACAACTTTGATGGGCAGGGCAAAGGTTGAGGAGGCTATTGGATGGCACAATGTGTTGGACAGTTACCTCATTGCTTTTGGTCAGCGTATTAATGAGGGGAAGTCATTCATCTATTTGTTTCAATAATCCTAAGATTATCTTGATGCAAGAGCATCAATCAACAACAACAATTCATCTAGGGGTACATCGGACCCAAACACAAATCATGAGAAGATCCACAAATTCTTTACCAAATTTACACTTCCAACAAAATCCATCAAAATCATTTGAAAATTATAAGGCTACCAATGAGCCAAATCACCACATCATGTTTTCAGACCTTTATCAAACTCAATTTCACCTTTACCAACACCAAATAGACTAAACCAAACCAACAACCTGATAAGTAACACTAAACCATTCAATACTCTCATTATACATCAAATATCTCTTTATGAAAATTCATTCCTCAAAATACAACAATCTCCAAGACACTATATTTAACTTGTTTTTGAATGCAATAAAGCAAATACACATTCTTAGACCATTGGTCAATCAGACTTAATGTTATCTTGTTGTCAAAACACCTTTGTACCTAGGGATCATCTTGCTCAATCACCCAAAAACAACATATTTTCCTTCAAAAATCTTTCCAAATAGTTAGACACCTTTTACAACATCAATGAGTCAGAATTAAATCAAACTCTAACATTCATATCACTGTTTTAATAGATTTTCACTTTCTTGCACTCAAGGCCAATTTTCTCACAATAGCTTAAATCAGGTATATCTTTTAATCCTTATTGAATCTGCTTAGGTACAATACATTTTTAGGAACCCATTACAGCCCCATTGAATATATCTCAAACTCAAGTACTATTACTTTGAAAAGTTTAAACAGAAAATTGATTGTCCTAGAAAAAATGGGCTCCAAAAAGGCCAAAAATACAAAGCATCCACCTTAAAAACAACTCCAAACCCATGCTCAACCCAAAAATGTCTTATATCACATCATTAAACCACAAAATATGCCATTAGTCTCAAGGAAATCATTTATTTTAGCAGAAAATCATGAAACCCTCATTCTAGCATCATTTTGCACCAAGTAAATAAGGGTTTATGGAAAACAACTTCACCAAACCTTATTCCACCTTTAAATTACTTCAAACATCCTTGAATAGGTCTGAAACAACTCTGGAAAATGTTCTCCAACCACTTTGCATGCTTATACATCGAATTCCAATTTGTAGCCATCACTTTTCCTTGAAATTTCTAAGTTTTTTGTAGGGGTAGCAATAATAAATCTAGTCTTTCTTCATTCTTGCATCAAAACACACTCCAATGGAAACTAAAATATTATATACAACCTAATTTAACCTACCCCACCAATTCAACATGACTAGATTGATGGGGTAGTGTGTGAATGCTTAAACTAGACTCTCAAAGCACTAATTGGGAATTTCAGACCGAGTTCTGTAAAAATGCTCCCAAAGACTTGAATCTTAATAAAAAGACCTCAAATATTCTCCAAAAGAGATAAGACACCTAAATATACAAGATAAAAACAATAATTAAGCCTATAAGATGCTGGTTTGTCTATACAAAGACTGAAATTAGAAAAGAAAACACAAATTCCACAAAACAGAGTGCTTTATTTATCAAAATTTGATGCCAAGATACAAAAATTTGAGTTTGCTCACCCCCACATTCCCTTTTTAAAGATGTATCCCAACCACTAACTACCTTTTCAACTTTTTTCATCGACCACAACTATTCTTTTTCCCTCATGACCCTTCAACTTCCTGATTTTTTCTTTTTTTGTAAGTTTGGCAACTTTTACATCTCTTTTGCATTTTTGTACATTTTTGCAAACTTTCTTTCTTGGTCAAATAAAGACCTATTTGAGGAATCTAATACATTAAATATGACTTTTATATGACCCCTTTACATTTCTTTACAATTGAAAATTCAAATTTTGAATTTTATGCCTTTTGAGGACATTTAATGTCAAGGTGCTCCTGCACCATATCCAAAGGAGAATAGCTGGAATTCTTCGGTTCCAAATTTGTTTGCTTCCCTTTGTTTACCTTGGAATCCCTCTCGCTATTTTTTCACTTCCTAAACTATTTTGGTCAGTCATTGGACTTGTAGGTTGCTTTATTTGGCTGGTAGAATGACTCTTTTAAAGTCAATGGTTCAGGCTCTCCCTCTTTATCAATGCTTGTTCTCTCTGCTCGTTCCAACTTTGTCAAGGAATTTGAGAGATTTTCTCATCAGTTCCTTTGGTTTGGAAATTTTCTTCATAGGAAGTGGAGTTTGATCAAGTGGGAGGCTATTTGTAGGCCAAAGCAGGAAGGAGGGCTCGGCTTACGTCGGACTTATCTGAATGGGTAGGCTTTAGCTGCTAAACTATATTGGTGGTGGTGTTCACAACAACGTCTTTTGTGGGATAAAATTATCACATTTAAAAATCTTGGGGTAGTGGAGAGTGTTGAGGTTGCTAGATTTAGCCTGGATGGGAAGTGTTCTATGATATGGGGTACTCTCAAAAGGGGTGCCAAGCTTGTTAAGAAAGGATTATTTTGGATTTGCAATGGTGGTTAGGATGCTCTTTTTCTGACATGATTCCTGGGATGAGCATCCTCCCATTTTGTCTTCTCATCCTCACCTGCAGGATTTGTGTCAGGTTTTTATGGAGGTGGGTTGGTGTTGTGTGGCTAGTTTTAAATCCCAATAGACCATGGGTCAACTTTCAATGTCTAGGTGGAAGGATCCTTTGGAGTGGCCCCTGGGGGTGTGGTGGAGGATTGTAACGAGCTTGCTAAGATTTATTCAGATCGCGTTTGCAATTCTCTTCCTAGGAAAGATGTGTTGGATTGGGGTCCTAATCCAAAAGGTAAATTTTTAGTTGCCTCTGGCTATCAAGTTCTAGATAAGTAATTGTTTGGAAGCTCTGAAGTTTCTTGGTGGAAGCATGTTTAGAATGAGTTTGTGTGGCTGAAGTGTAATTTCTTCTCTTGGTTAGTGATTCAAGGCAAGTGTCTTACTTGGGATAATCTTTGGAAGAGGGGGTTCTAAGGCCCCTCCATGTGTGTTATGTGTGCTTTAAGCATGATGAATGTTTTTCGTATCTCTTCTTTTAGTGTTCTTTTGCAAGAGATATTTGGCATCTTTGGTGGAATCTTTGGAGCCTGTCCTGTTGCCATGTTTCTTATTTGGAAGATTTTTGGAGGAGACAAGGATCCTCTCCTGCTAGGACCCCTTTTCTTAGTATTGCCTAGATCATTGGCCCCAGTTTGATTGTTTGGAATAGTTGGTTGGAGTGTAACAGGCAGATCTTCTTAGATAGGAAATTGCTTATTAGGCAACTTTAGAGGAGAATTTTGGGAGTCCTTCAGGAGACCTTGACTACGACGTGTGATTTGTCTGTGCTGGTTGATCCTATGGAATTGGGAGTGGTTAATGCTATAGTTCTTGTTGTGGGGGGCAGGAGAAATGTGAGAAGTGTGCATCGTGGTCATGGTCGGGAGAAGGTTACTCAAGATGGTTTTTGGTGCCCTCCTACTCTGGGTGAGTTGAAAAATTAATATGGATGGGTCTTCTAGGGGTAATCCTGGGCATGTTGGAGTTGGAGTTATTGGAAGAGATAGCTTGGGGTTGGTGGTTATTTTCTTCTCTATGTATATAGGTCTGCATTCTAATAATCTCATGGAGACTATTGCTATTATTCTAGCAGTTGAGAATGCGGTTGGCAAATGGATGGCAATGGATTGTTTGTGAGTTTGATTCACAGGTTGTCATTGATATGCTAAACAAGCATCATTTGGAGGATGTGAACTAGCAGTTGGCTGTGGTAGTCAAGCAAATTGTTTCCTTGTGTTCTACCTTGGAGTACATCATTTTTTGCCATATTCCTCGGGAGTGGAATAAGGTGGTTGATGGTCTTGCTAGGTGGGCTACTGAGAGGATGGGTTCTTGGTATGTGGAGGATTGGGGAAACCTTCTTGGTGATTTGTCCCTTGATCTTAAGGAATAGATTATGGAGGATATGAGATGCTTCTTAGGTATCAATTAATTCCTTTTTTGGTCCCTTGGTGTCTGCTTCTCTTGGATTTGTAATGCTCTTTTGATTCAATAAAAGTTTTTACCCTCTGTTTATAAAAAAAAATCAAACCCAAGGGTTTTCACCCTTAGATCAAGAATGAGGACCATGAAAATCTAGGATGCAACCACTGCATTAATGAAAGCATGGTTGTCCTCATCCTCCAATGCTACAAGTACATGGGAATCTATGTCCTTAATATTAGATATTATCTTTTAGGTAGGAGAATCAAATCTGGTAGTTACTTGAGGCCACATCAAATCATTAATGGTGATTTGGGTCATGCATGGAGGTAGGTGGGAGTGAACAGTGTAAAAGGTGATAGTTTCAAATTTTGTTGGTTGGGAATACCTTATGAATATTACCAGTTGTCGAGGGATGGGGCTTGAGAGTGAGGCATGTAAGAATGTTAAAATATAAAACTCTAACATATCAAATTGATTATTTCCTATTTTCATACCTTAGCCTACTAAAAATATGGAATGGACTAATATTACATCTAATTGGAAATAATTTTAAAGGGGATATTATAAAGATTGATGAATTTCTACATGTATTTGATGTTGGGTCATTAGAATTGATGATTATGGAAGGTTGTGCATGAGATTTGCATATAGCATATAATAATTTTATGTATTTTTCTTTCATTATCCAAACTCCTTAGACATTTGTAAACATCTTTGTGTTTATGATTGAGTGAAATATTAGTCAAGAAAATCTAGTTACTTATGATTTTATTTTCTCAACAAAATTAAAACTTAATCCACATAAAATAGGCCCATTTCCTCATTAAAAAAAAAATGTTTTATATTTTTTAACTTCTGATTAGAAGGAGATTTTTTTTGGATTAAAACTTGCAAATTATTAATAGAAAATTAAGATTTTTTATTTTTTAATTTTACTTATGAAACTTCATGGATAGTTATGGAACTATAAACCTAGTGATATGTACCTTAGGGATAATTAATTTTCTTTTAGAGATTGATTTTATTTTAGGAGAGTGGAGGTACACTTAGTACTTTACCTAAGTTGTTGAGTGTTCCAAATCACCTAGCAATAGGGTTCATTATTTTACATGGAACTTAGTGGCATTATTAATGGAATTATGACCTAGTGATTAATTATCCATAAAATGTCATGACTTGATAATATAGACCTTGCAGATGTAATTAATTTTTTTGGGAGATTGATTTCATTTTATGAAAGGTGAGGTACACTTATGGGTAAACCCACAATAGTAGGTTACAATTTTTTGCATGAAGAAAAATTAGAAATGCCCATAAAAAAACTTAAAAACGGCTTCGAACGAACGGGCTTCATTCGAACATGCATGGCATCCACCCACTTTAAATGAACCCCCCCTTCTAATAGACACCAACTTGTGTCATATAGGGGTATTCATTAGAACCTCCTTCATTAGAAGGGGGGTTCAAATGAACACCCCCCTTTTTTCCCTTGCCCCCTTCCATTTGTAATTTTATGTAGATTTTTTTATTTTGAGGCTCAAGTTGAGGATCAAAATGGAATCAACTTGAAAAACCCAACTAGAGGATTATAGTCCTTAAATCAAGCTCTCCATCAAGTATAGTTTTAATATGTTTTGGTTTTATTATACATTTTTTTTAGTTTAATTAAACATAGGTTTTCACCGAAACTCAAGTTCTATGTTCTACACATGTGGAAAAGTACTAGATTACAATTTTTTTAAAAAAAATATCTATCGTTTTGTTGTTGATGTCCTTGTTCCAAAAAAAAATGAAATCAGATACGTATAGGGAAATTTATGCTCTTTATAGTATACCTATGTCTAAATTGTAATTGGTTTAACTTCAAAACTTAATTAAAAAAATCAATAAAACACTATCAAACCAAATGCATTCTTTATATATCGTAGTTACAAATCTAAATTTGAAAAATAAAAAAAATTATCCTTCATAGAAAAAAATTGTGTTTTATAGTACACATCACTCTTTAAAAATGGTGTTTATTGCTAAAAACTAGTTATCAAAGGAGATGGAAAAAACAATGCAATTTGATTCCAAATTTTTTGAAAAAATTATATGCGGAATTTACAGACAAAATGCCAAAAATCACTAGTTTGCATCATCTTCAAATTCCTCACAGTTTAACAACTATAAGTGTCTGAAAGTGAAGATTTGGTTCAAAATGTTCATTTCAATGTCAAGTTTGGCCAAAAAGTGTAACCCACTATTATGGGATCACCCTTATGCTTTACCAAATTTATTGAGTTTGTCAAATCACCCATTAATAGGGTCCACTAGTTTGCACTAACCTTAGTATCCCTTTAATGATTGTATTTACTTTCATGAATATTTTTTAGTGCTCATTTATTTTGAAATATGTACTTATTTAGGATTCACATGCATCTCAAAGTGGGGGGAAAATGAAATGGTGAAATTTACATGCCCACATGTGTCAATTCTCATTTACTCTTCCTAACACACATCCATAATGTGCATGTCCTTATCCCTATTCTATCCAAATTTATTCTCACATATTTCCATCAATTATTAGCTTGGATTTTCATATGAACTTATCCCTTGCCCTTAGTCCTAAGTTATTCCTATAGAGTATTTTATAATACAAATTTGGCTTGAAAAATAAAATTTATATTCAACTTCCACACTTTCTTTGTAATCTTTGGTTACTAAGTTGGGACATGTTTGTGCAAAAAATTAAATGATGATGAAACACATTAACATATTTATTTTTTAATTTCTTTTACTAATGTTTCTATTTTCCATATATACTTATGTATTGATATTTCTTTCTAACTTTTGATCTGTTTATCAAAATTAAAAAAAAAATGTATGTTTCATTTTTTACACATAAGAAAATATATATTTTATTATTATTGTGCAAGTTATGTGTGATTCACATTGAATGACACACACACATATTCAATAAAAAATTACAAAAAATACACAATTTTTAGTACTCACTCTAAGCTATATTTCCATCAACTAGTTCCTAAAAGTACTAAATGCAACAAAAATAATAGAGAGGATGCACACCGAACACTGTGTTATGTTTTAGTGAAAAAAATAAGAACACTTTTGTGTGCGTGCAACACCTTACCTTATTAATCTTATCTGGGTGATCCCACAATACTGGTTTACAATTTTTGGCCAAATTGGACACTGAACTAATTTTTTCTAACTAAATCTTCACTTTCGAGCACCTATAGCAGCTAAACCATGAAAAATTTGAAGATGATGCAAACTAGTGATTTGTGACATTTTTTCTGTAAATTTTAAATATATTTTTTTCATTTTTTTTGGAATCAGATTGCACTTCTTTTTCCATCTTCTTTTAAAACTAGTTTTTTTTAGTAAACACCATTTTTAAAGATTGATGTTCATCGTATACAGCATAACTTTTT
>VDFB02051519.1:0-13283 GCA_007258455.2 Sequoia sempervirens | reverse complement strand
TTCTTTGTCACTCAAATAAGAAAGATAAGTATAATAAAAAGACAAAAAATCTAGACATTATAAATCTAATTTAGATTTAGATTTTAGGGTTTAGGTCCTAGGATTAAGGGTTTTTTGTTTTTAGGTCTATGTTTTTTGGAACCTATGGTTTAGGGTTTTGATTTCTAAGTTAAACATTTCCAATTTAGGTTAAATTCTAGTTAATTTAGGTTTAGTTTTTATGGTTTTTGATTTACAATTTAACGTTTTTTGTTTCATTGATTTTTTTGGGTTTTTAAATGCAATTTAAAAACTATAAAATATTGAACATAAAACAAACTAAAAAAACAACTAAATAACAATTACAAAACATAAATGCAAGATATAAAGCAAAAAAGAGTAGAATTCAACCAACCTGGAGGTCGCTGAGGTTGGTTGTGTTGACAGGAGGAGGTGGTAGTGAAAAAATACTTGAATTAGGCCCTTCAAAACACATACACAATCTTTCTTCTCCCTCAGGCGCATGGCTAAAATGAATTGTGAAAATGAATCACACAATCATTTATTTAAAAACATAAATAGCTTTGTGAAATGTGTATGTGTTTTAAAATGTGTACGCATTTCATGCAATTTTTTGTTTTGCCTAAAACTTCCCCTCTTCGTGGACCCAACTTCTTTCTTTTACCCATATAGGGTTGAGGGTTGAGGGATAGTGTTCAAGGTTGAGGGTACAGGGTTAAGTGTATAGGGTGTAGGGATGAGGAAATAGAATTTGGGTATAAGGTTGAGGGTATTGAGTTTACGATTGAGGGTTTAGGGTTTAAGTTTAGGGTTGAGGGATAATGTTTAGGGTTTAGTTTATAAGGTTTAGGGTATAGGGATGAGGGTTAAGGGTGTAGGGTTTATGGTATAGGGGTGATGCAGGAGCATCCATGGCCTCATGCAATCTTGCATCACCAAAAAGAGGTTTGAGTTGGTTTTGTTTCATTTTGGTGTGGAATTTCATATTATTTATGAAATTCAAATTTTGTGTGTGTGGAAATGCAATTTCATTTTCCTTTTCTAAATTTCAATTTGGGTTTCAAATTTGAATAATTACACAAAATGGAGAAAGTGGGAATGAGGTGTAAAAGCAGGAAAAGGAAAAAAACATAAAAGCACCAAAAATCAAAACATGGTGTGGATTTTTAGGAGCCATTAAATTCATTTGTAACTCCAATTTTAAATGCTCACAACTCCTCAAAAATAGGGACCCAAGAGGTGGGTGCCTAGGATTGAAAAATATATATCTTGCTTTATTTGTGAAAGCATCTAAGCCATTTAAAGCCCATCTTTCATATTTGCTAAGTCTGAAGCTAGGGAATGATATTTTATTCATTTTTAAATATTAAATTTTATTTTTATTTTCCATTCCTTGGGATGCATTGATTTTTCTTGAGATTCCTTTGGAATGAAAGAAAATTACAACAAAATGCATTGAAATTTCATTTTAGGAAAGCAAGTGTTGATAAAATTGAATTTTATTCATTTTTGGAGCAGTTTTTCATAGTAAAAACACAGGAAGAGAGGGGAGGTCATGTATTTCCTCCAATAGGGTGATTTCTTTGATGGAATAGCATATTAGAGGGTGTTGAAAGAGGAAAAATCAACAAAAGTTGAGAAGAAAGAAGATATTGTTGTGAAATGATCTAAAATTGTAGATGCTAGAGAGAAGATTGTTGACTCCAGACTTTGATTTGCTGCTGCAAATCAGATTGCATGTGGTTTCTAGAGGGTTCTTATGGCTTGTTACAACCTTCATCCATGATTAGATTGTAATAGATTAATTTCCCATCTTTAATTCAAAGTTTTCCAGTTGCACATTGCAATCTGGGTTTAACATTTGATATTCAATTTCTCTGTGTTTTTGAATGATATTGCGAGCTTATAAATTTTATTTGTAGCAAGTTAATTTATTTTAGATAGCTCATACATTAGTGGTATCAGAGCAAGGCTGATTTTGAGTATGTGAGTAGACTATTGAAGAGAGGCAACTTACACTAGTGCCTGTGTGTTGTGGGT
Organism: Sequoia sempervirens; assembly: GCA_007258455.2. Classification (NCBI taxonomy): domain Eukaryota; kingdom Viridiplantae; phylum Streptophyta; class Pinopsida; order Cupressales; family Cupressaceae; genus Sequoia; species Sequoia sempervirens. The sequence continues at coordinate 11,243 of VDFB02051519.1, read as the reverse complement.
GTGCAACCATATTTGCTAGAGGAAGAGGAAGGGGAAGAGGAGGAGGAGGAGGAGAGAATTTTGTAAGACATGATGATTTTAGAGCTTTGAGTAGACAAGTTGAGGATCTACAAGAAGAAATAAGAAGGGGATTTGCAAGAAATAGAGACCCAAGAAGTGAAGATGATGAAGATGAAGAACAAAGAACAAAGAATGCTAGTTTAGATACTGAGCAAAGAGAAGAAATTGTAGCAGTTGCAAATGACCCACTGTTGAGAGCTTTAAAAAACATGGGGAAGAGACCAAAAATGGATGTACCTACCTTTAAGGGAAACCTAAACCCAGAATAATTAATAGACTAGTTGAATGAGATGGAGGAGTATTTTGAATTTGAAGAGATAGAGTATCCAAACAAAGTAAGATATGCAAAAACAAGGTTGAAAGGGCATGCCTCCATATGGTGGAGAGAGATTCAATTAGAAAGGGGAAGAAGAGGAAAAGAAAATATTAACAAATGGGATAAAATGGTGGAGAAACATAAAAGACAATTTATTCCTATGGATTATGAATTGGACCTACTCAAGAAAATGCAAGGTTTGAGATAGGGCAGCAAGAGTGTGAAAGAATATACAGAAGAATTCCATAGAATTCTTATTAGAACTAGACATTATAAGGTGACCAAAGAGAAGTTTGTAAGATACATAAATGGGTTGAGACCGAGAATTCAGGAAGAAATGGCACTTGTTAGAATTGTGACAATGGAGAATGCTTATCAAATAACATTAAAAATAGAGGAAAGAATGAATAGGAGGTTTGAAAATAAGGAAGGAGGAAAGGGTAAATTTAATGTGTGGTAGTATGAGGATAAAAATCAGATTGGAGACACTAAAGGTAGCAAGGAAGAAAGAGGTGAGAGTTCAAATCAGACCCGTGATCAAAGTGTTGAATATTGTGGTTGTGTTGTTGATATGTGGTTGTCATTGATGTCAACAATATTAGCACTATTGTACTGAAGGTTGTATATGTCGAGGATATTGAGAAAATTGTGAAAGAAAGAGTTGTAGGTTGTCGGTGGAACAATGAAGGTCATGAAGGTATTTTGTTCTGTACATTGAAGATCAGTTGTTGTGGACTAAAGGGTTTATTGAATTGAGAGTATCTAGTTCATCTACCATAATTTTCATAGGTCCGCATGAAGTTTTGATCGTGATATGGATAGTTGTGTTCTGACAGTGTTTTTGTGGTCTCTGTCAGTTTTCCTGATTGTTTCTAGTAATTTCTATTGTTGTGGATGCTTCTCTATTAGTTCCTAGTGTTTGTGGATGTTTCTAGATCATTCGCCATTATTGTTGTACATCCGTGTTGATTGGTGTGCTCGTGGTCAAAGATTTTTCTTGTGCATGTTTGGGTTTTCATGTTCCTAGTTGACATGATGGTGGTGACATGTTGTGGATCCTTGGACATTGAAATTAGAATGTTTGGTGTGCTCATGGATATTTTTTTGGGTTGTATCATTGTATTGGTTGATAGTGGTTAATTAACATTGAAAATTTAATTGTAATTTGGGCCAACATTGTAAATATGTTTTTTTTTTGGCTAACCAAGTGGTTGATGTAATTCCATGATGTGGATATATATGAGTGATTGGTTGAGCGAAGTTAGTGTTTGGGCGAAGTGAGAAAAGCTAGATATAGTGAAACTGTGCAAACATTGATCTATTCATTCTATTGCAGAGCAGAGTGAGAGTGAAGAGTGAAGGATTTTTTCTATGCTTAAGTAGAACTATAATTAGGCTTGTGTAGAAGTTATTTTCTCAATTCATACCCTCCATATTTTATCCTATTTTGTATTGTTGGGTAGTGATCCCTATTGTATTTGAGCAGTGAGCTCTAGGTAGTGTGCCTGAATGCATGTGCATTCCCCTTATTATTTTCATTATACTTTTAACTGGGTATAATATTGTGGACTAACATTCACCATGGTTTTTCCCTTAACAAGGTTTCCACGTAAAAAAAAAATGGTGTTCTATGTGTTTCTAACATGTTGATTACTTGTGGTTTACTATTCATTCATCAGATTTGAGATTAAAGTTAAGTAAATATTGAAAACTTTAATATTTGTGACAAGCCCAGTTACCCTCCCTCAGTTGTTTGTCCTTATTTTTCAACAATTGAGTATGAGATCAGGAGTTCCTCTAAAAAAGTTTAAAAGCTTAGAGGTGATCCAAGATAGCATCATACAGAAGGACAATCCTAGATTCGATGGAACAAGCTACTCATTGTATGAAAGCTAGGATGGAGTGTCATCACGAGGTGTCTTGGTGAACCCTACTAGAAGATTACTAGGAATACATGTTATTCCTCAAAATGGACCTTCAGCCACTAATGAGATTAAAGAAATTTTGAATATAGTGTTAGGGCTATGGAAGCTTTGTTGAGTGCTCAGTTCGGAAATGACAAATGTATGATAGGTCGAAGATAGCTCATAGGGTGAATGAGAAGTTGGAAACCTTGTATGAAGGGAGATGTAAATGTGAGATGGCTAAGCTACACAATTTGAAAGGAAAGTATGAAAATTTGAAGATGGTGAAAATGAAATATTTCTTCTTTTATGTAAGAGTAAATAGACTAGTGATGGGTATTAGATGTGCAGTGGTACTTACTGCAAGAGGAAAGAAATTGTAGCTAAAGGTGCTCATATCGTGCCTCCCTCCTAGAAGTGAGAAACAATGTTATTGAAGAGAGACGGATCATGGATGAATATGAAAAGAATACATGGATTGGTAAACATTGCCTTTGAGTTAAGTGAATTTGAGGTGAATCTATTTTAGTTGCATTCAAGGCTCACATCTAGAAGAAACAAGCAAAGATATGATCTAGAAGAGTGTTCTAGAAATTCATCCAAGTATGATGAAGAATTGAAATAGCTTGAAGATGATGAAAGAGAAGTTAAAGAATTAGAAGCACTGATTGTGAAGAAAGAAGGAAAAGGAAAAGGTAAGTATCAAGGAGTGTTTCCTATTAAATGTTTCTTCACAGAGTAAGATAGGTCATTTTGCATCAAAGGTGTTCTAAAGAGTGCTAGGTCTAAGCCTAAAAGTCCCTAGATTCAAAAGAAATATTTACTATGTTGAAAGAAGGAGTGATGATGGTCACGATAAAAGATAATGGGAAATGAAGAAGATTTATAGGTTTCATTGCTACCATTGAAAATAGTCTTGTGGCTCTTAAATGCCTTCAAGGATTTGAAGAAGCTCTTACTGACTGAATTGAAGATAAGGATGAGTGGGTTATTGATAGTGGATGTTCACATTATATGACTGGTGATAAAAGAAAAATTGTAAGTCTTGAGAAGTATGATGGTGGGGTTGTAATATTTGGAGATAACAATGCTAGTGTGATTTGTGGTAGAGGATATATTTGTCTTGGTGGTAAGCACAACACTGATGATGTTCTTTATGTTGAAGGCTTGAAGCACAACTTGTTGATTTTGGGCCGGATAGTGGACAAGGGTTATATGATCTTCGGTTCAAATATGGAACATGTAGGATACTTGGAAGCTTTGGAAAGGTAATTGCTTAGAATGCAAAAAAGATAGAAGGTAATATTTTCACCTGAATATTGCTAGTGAAAGTTGTTTAATTGCTCAAGTAGATGAAAGATGGTTATGGAATAGGAGGTTATGTCATGTGAATTTTGATAATATTTTCAAAGTAAGAGCCACTCAAGCAATAAGAGATCTACCTAAGCTAGTGAAGCCTGCTAACATAGTCTGCAAGGAATGTCAGATCAGAAAATAGACTAGAGTCTCTTTCCAGAGAAAACAACATCATACAAATGGTTTATTGGAGCTGGTGCATACTGATCTCTATGGTCCATCCAAAGTTATAATTCTTCATGGTGAAAGGTACTTTATGTTGCTTATTGATGATTATTCTAGGATGATATGGGTAGCTTTCATAAGAGAAAAATGTGAAGCATTAGAAAAGTTCAAAAGTTTCAAAGCTATGGCAGAAAATGAGAAAGGTCTGAAAATCAAATGCTTAAGGTCAGACAAAGGTGGTGAATTCATCTCCAGGGAGTTTAATTCCTTTTGTGAAGAGCATAGAATCAGAAGACAGTTATTTGCCCCCTGAATCCCACAACAGAATGGAGTTGTAGAGAGAAAGAATAGAACAGTTCTGGATGTTGCTAAAACAATGATGGTAGAAGGAAATGTGCCTCACATCTATTGGAGTGAAGTTGTAAGTACTATTGTGTACACTTTGAACCGGGTAAATGTCAATGGTAATTCTGGTAAGACTCCTTTTGAGCTATGGTTTGGTTATAAGCCTACTATTAAGTATTTCAATATCTTTGGAAGTAAATGCTACATTAAGAGAGATGAGGATATAGGCAAGTTTGATGCAAGAAGTGGCAAAGGAATCTTTCTAGGTTACTCTACCAAAAGCAAGGCCTACAAGTGCTATAACAGAAAACTAAGAAAGATGGTTGAGAGTGCAAATGTCAAAGTTGATGAGGACTCTGCTAGATCATCGACCAAATATTGCGAATATGATTCAAATGAAGACAATACAAATCAAGGGAAGAATGCTCAGACAAATAATCAACTTCAAATTGTGCCATATGTTCTGATAAAACAACTTCAATTTTTTTTGGTAAATCAAAGTAGTCAAGAAGCAGAGACAAGTGCAAGTGCAGAAGAGAGAACAGAAGAACTAGAAGTTTGAGAGAATCCTAAAGTTCCAAGGTATGTAAAGCGAAACCATTCTGAAAATCAAATCATATGAGATAAGAGTAATGGTGTGCAAACTAGAAGGAAGATAGTAGAAGAGTATTGCCTAATTTCCAAGATTGAGCCTAAAGATGTAAATGAAGCTTGCAAAGATGAACATTGGATGGAAGCTATGAAGGAAGAACTGATGAAGATAGAAAATAATGATACATGGACACTTGTTCCTAGACCTAAAGATAAAAATGTGATTGGTACTAACTAGGTCTTTCGGAATAAGCTGAATGAACAAGGTGAAGTGGTCCGGAATAAAGCAAGACTGATATGTAAAGGGTATTCACAAATGGAAGGTATTGATTTTGAAGAAACCTTTGCCCCTATAACTAGAATTGAAGCTGTTAGATTATTTCTTGCTTATGTTGCATATAAGAACTATAAAGTCTATCAAATGGATGTGAAGTCAACCTTTTTGAATGGAGAACTAGAAGAAGAAGTTTATATTGAACAGTCAGATGGATTTCAACTCATTGATAAGGAAGACATGGTTTGTCGATTGAAAAAAGCTCTATATGGACTTAAGCAAGCCCCCAGAGCCTGGTATGCTAGACTGTACAAATACTTATTGAAGCTTGGATTCAATAAAGGTACTGCTGACAACAACTTGTATTTCAAATTGGATGATGACAAAGAGTTAATTATTGAGGTCTTTGTTGATGACATTATTTTTGGAGGAGATAATAATCTATGTATGAAGTTTTCTGATGAAATGAAGAGTGAATTTGAAATGAGTATGATTGGAGAGATGAAGTTCTTTCTGGGATTGCAAGTTACTTAGTTAGATAAGGGGATTTTCATATATCAGTCCAAATATGTAAGAGAGGTGTTGAAGAAGTTTGGCATGGAAGACTCAAAGCCAATTGGTACTCCCATGGTAACCGGATGCAAGTTAACATAGAATGATGATTCTCCTAAGGAAAATCAAACAAGATAGAGGTAAATGATTGGTGGATTGCTCTATTTAACTCAGACCATACCAGACATTATGAATGTTGTATGTATGGTTGTTAGATTTTAGGCTGATCCAAAAGAATCTCATGTGACTGTTGTAAAGAGAATCTTCAGATATCTAAAAGGAACTGTTGATTTTGGGCTTTGGTATCCTAAGGATGATGATCTTACTTTGAATGCATACACTGATGCAGATTAGGTAGGAGATGTAGATGACAGGAAGAGTACTAGTGGTGGTGCCTTATTCCTAGGGAAGAAGCTGGTGTCTTGGTTGAGCAAAAAGAAGAATTTCATTTCTCTATCTACTGCTGAGGTAGAGTATATTGCTGCTGCAAATAAATGTACCCAAGTGATGTGGATGAAATAGATGTTGAAAGATATAAGAGTAGTATATGATGAACCTATTACCATAACGTGTGAAAATTCAAGTGCAATAAACATTCCAAAGAATCTGGTGCTACACTCTAAGACTAAGCATATATCCATCAAGTTTCACTTCTTGAGGGAGAAAGTAAATGAGAAAGAAGTCAGACTGGAGTATGTGCCTACAAAAGAATAGGTTGCAGACATCTTCACTAAGCCATTGCCGAAGGATACTTTTTAGTATCTCAAAGAAATGCTAGGGGTGATTACCCCTCCTTATAAGAACTAAAAGATGCATTTACTTGCATCAATCCATGTATTTCATAGATATTTCTAATCCAGATTGATGTTTCTATGGTTGCTACTCAGAGGGAGTAGTCAGATGTGCAGATATGTGGTTTAGAGCTTGTATGTGGGAAGATAATTCTTATCTTTGCTATTTTGTCAAAGGGGGAGAAGATTCATGTGAAAAATTGTTGCTTATCTGGCGTGAAGATTCTTGTGGGATGAAGATCATGCAGAAGTTCATGTAGTTGTGTTGATGGTGTTTTTCACATCATGTGTTGCCATCAATGCCAAAGGAGGAGATTGACGGATGTTGTGGTTTTGTTGCTAATATGTGTTTTTCATTGATTTCAACACTATTAGAACTGTTGTATTGAAGGTAGTATATGTCGAGGATATTGAGAAAATTGTGAAAGAAAGAGTTGCAGGTTTCCAATGGAACAGTCAAGGTCATGAAGGTATTTTGTTCTATACGTTGAAGATCGGCTATTGTGGACTAAAGGGTTTATTTTTGAGAGTGTCTAGTTCATCTACCATAATTTTCAGAGGTCCACGTGAAGTTTTGATCGTGATATGGACAGTTGTGTTCTAACAGTTTTTCTATGGTCTCTGTCAATGTTCATAATTGTTTTTGGTAATTTTTTTTGTGGATGCTTCTCTGTTAGTTCCTGGTGTTTGTGGATTAGCTAGATCATTCTCCATCATTGTTGTATGTATGTGTTGATCGATGTGCTCGTGGTCAAATATTTTTCTTGTGCATGTTCGAGTTTTCATGTTCCTAGCCGACATGATGGTGGTGATGTGTTGTGGATCCTTGGAGATTGAAATTTGAATGTTTGGTGTGCTCATGGATATTGTTTTGGGTCACATCATTGTATTGGCCGATGGTATTTAATTTGCATTGAAAATTTAATTGTTAATTTGGGTTGACATTGTAAATATGTTTTATTTTTCTTGCTGACCAAGTGGTTGATGTAATTCCATGATGTGGATATATATGAGTGATTGGTTGAGTGAAGTTAGTGTGTGGGTGAAGTGAGAAAATCCATAGATAGTGAAACTGTGCGAACATTGATCTATTTATTTGATTGCAGAGTAGAGTGAGAGTGAAGAGTGAAGGAGTTTTTCTATGCTTAACTGGAATTGTAATCAGGCTTGTGTAGAAGCTATTTTCTTAGTTCATACCCTCTGGATGTAATCCTATTTTGTATTATTGGGAAGTAAGCTCTAAGCAGTGTGCCTGAATGCATGTGCATTCTCCTTATTATTTTCATTATACTTTTAACAAGGTATAATATTGTGGACTAACATCGACCATGGTTTTTCCCCTAACAGGGTTTCCATGTAAAAAGAAATTGGTATTCTTTGTGTTTCTAATGTGTTGATTGCTTATGGTTTACTGTTCATTCATCAGATCTAAGATTAAAGTTAAGTAAATATTGAAAAGTTTAATATTTTGTGACAACTGATTCACCCCCCCTCTTAGTTGTTTTTCCTTGTTTTTCCAACACAAAGTTTTAGAGGAAGAGAAATATTGGGTGGAGGATTTGGAAGAGGAAATTATAAATTAACATGTTTCAAGTGTGGAGAAGAGGGGCACAAATCATATGAGTGTCCTTATGAAGAGGAAAGACCAAGAAGAAGGACTAAAAAATCAGAATAGGACAGGAAATGTGAATAGAGAAGATGCAGGATCATCACATTTCGAAGAACCAGAAGATGGTAAAACTTTAATGGCTTAGAGAACAATGTTAAATGAAGATAATAAATCCATCCAAAGGAGAATTTTGTTTAGAAAAAGATGCAAGTATGAAGGAAATACATGTAATGTCATTATTGATAGTGGAAGCAAAAACAATCTTGTGTCTAATGAAATGGTAAGAAAATTGCAGCTAGAAAAAAAGAAGCACTCGAATCCATATCGGATAGCATGGGTACAAGATGACAAGAAGCTTTTGATCAGCGAAAAATGTGAGGTAAAATTTAAGATAGGAGGCTATTATGATGAAATTTTATGTGATATTCTCCCAATGGATTCTTGCCATATTCTTCTAGGAAGAACTTGGCAATTTGACAGGAAGGCAATGCACGATGGTTATGACAACGCGTACACATTGAAGAAGGATGGAGTGAAACACAAATTGAATCCATTGAATGATGAAATGGGTAAGGTTTGAAGAAATTCAAGGTCTTGTTTGGTTGATGAAATCAAAATTTTATATGGTTTGAAGCAAGAATATGTTGGCTTTGTTAACATTAACTATGATGAAGATGAGAAAGGAAATTTTTTCACTCAGATTGAAGAAGTCTCAGTTGAAATGAAGGTAGCAGCAGCTCGGGTAAGGTAAAATCTGATTTTGTTATTTCCTTTGATGAGAGAGAGAGTGAAGAAGTAGATAAGTTATTTGCAGCAGAAATTGCTTTTGATAAAGTTGAATTGGAAAAGTTGAATTTGAAGGTTAATGAAGAGTTTTTTGAAGAGTACTTGTTTGAGAACAATGGAAATGAAAATGTCTTGATTGGTGGGCATGATTCCTTGTCATGTAATTTTGAAATTTTATCCTTTTTATGGTATTACTAATGCTGTTTTGAGTGAAGGAAACCAAGTTGCATCAGTGTTATATCTTTCAAAAAGCATTGGAAAAGTGAAATTTCATGAAGAAGTAAGAAAGCACATCCATAAAGTGAATTTTCAACACAAGACTAATGTTGATTTGAAGAGAAGATACAAAGAGTTCCAAGTTGGTGATGAGGTAATGGTGAATTTGAGAAAGGAGAGGTTTTCAATGGGTAACTACAACAAGTGGAAAATGAAGAAGGTTGGATCATGCAAGGTGCTAAAAAGACATGACTCTGGTAATGCATATGAAGTTCAATTGCCCAGCGAGCTTAATATTTCCTCAATTTTTAATGTTGCTGATCTAACCATGTTCTATGAGAGTGAAAATGGTGAAGATGCAGAAAAGGGAAAGCAAGAAGAATTCTTACCAAAATCTGATCAAGAAAAGATTGAGTCAATTCTTGATAGAAGAGTAAAAAGGGGCACTAGGAAGAAGCAATACTAGTGAAGTGGTTTGGGAGACCAATGGAGGATGCAACATGGTTATGTGAGGTTGAGATTACTTGTCTTGGATATCCATTGGAGAAGTGATATGATCACTTTCAGATACTATAGGTGTATGATGCAGGAGCATCCATGGCCTCGTGCAATCTTGCATCACCAAAAAGAGGTTTGAGTTGGTTTTGTTTCATTTTGGTGTGGAATTTCATATTATTTATGAAATTCAAATTTTGTGTGTGGAAATGAAATTTCATTTTTATTTTCTAAATTTCAATTTGGGTTTCAAATTTGAATAATTGCACAAAATGGAGAAAGTGGGAATGAGGTGTAAAAGTAGAAAAAGAAAGAAAAGCAAAAAATATAGAAAAAGCACGAAAATGAAGAAAAATTAGAAAAAGTAGAACATGGTGTGGATTTTTAGGAGCCATTAAATTCATTTGTAACTCAAATTTTAAATTCTCACAACTCCCAAAAAATAGGGACCCAAGAGGTGGGTGCCCATGATTGAAATTTTTGTTTTTTGCTTTATTTGTGAAAGCATCCAAGCCATTTAAATCCCATCTTTCATATTTGCAAAGTCTAGAGCTAAAGAATGATATTTTATTCATTTTTAAATAATAAATTTGAATTTTATTTTCCATTCCTTGGTATGCATTTATTTTTCTTGAGATTCCTTTGGAATGAAAGAAAATTACAACAAAATGCATTGAAATTTCATTTCAGGAAAGCAAGTGTTGATAAAATTGAATTTTATTCATTTTTGGAGCAGTTTTTCATAGGAAAAACAAAGGAAGAGAGGGGAGGTCGTGTATTACATCCAAGAGGGTGATTTATTTGATGGAATATCATATTAGAGGGTGTTGATAGAGGAAAAATCAACAAAAGTTGAGAAGAAAGAAGATATTGTTGTGAAATGATCTGAAATTGTAGGTGCCAAAGAGAAGATTGTTCACTCCAGACTTTGGTTTGCTACTAATAATTAGATTGTATGTGGTTTCTAGAGGGTTCTTATGTATTTTTATAGCCTTCATCCATTATTGGATTGTAATAGATTGATTTTTCAACTTTAATTCAAAGTTTTCCAGTTGCACATTGCAATCTGAGTTTAGCATTTGAGATTCAATTTCTCTATGTTTTTAAATGATATTGTGAGCTTCTAAATTTTATTTGTAGAAAGTTAATTTAATTTAGATAGCTCATACATTAAGGGGTTAGGATCTATGATATTTGGTATCAAGTTTAGGATATTGAGAGAGAGGGGGGGAGAGGGATATAGAGAGATGTGATAGAGCAGAGAGTGAAGGAGGAAGGTGGAGAGATTGAGAGGGAGAGAGGGATAGGTTAGGTAGAAATATTAGAGAGGTAAGGTGGGTACAAGGAAGGAATAGATTGAAAGGGGGAGATAGATAATATTAGAGAGAGAGGGAGGGAGGGAGGGTGGGAGAGAGAGAGAGAGAGGTGAGATAGAGAGAGAGAGAGAATGGTGCTCGATAGAGAGTAGAGAGGGAAGGACAGAATGAGATATAAATATGGGAGAGAGAGAGAGAGAGGAGAAAGGTGGGGATATTGAGAGAGAGGTAGATAGAGAGACATATATAGGGAGAGAATGGTGAAATAGAGAGTAGAGAGGAAATGATAGAGTGATAGAAATATGGGGAGAGAGAGGGAAGGAGGGAGGGATAGGTATAGATGGAGAGGGAGAGAGAGAGAGAGAAACAAAGAGGTAAGGAGGAAGATGAGGAGATTGAGAGAGAGATGGAGAGGGAGGGAGGGAGAGAGATGGGGAGGGAGGGAGGGAGGGAGGGAGGGAGGGAGG
>VDFB02051518.1:0-27908 GCA_007258455.2 Sequoia sempervirens | reverse complement strand
ACATTCTGCACCTCATCTCACATGCATGTTCATCATCATAATATAGATTTGTTAGTCCAATCATCTCATCAAATCATACATTTGCATAAAACATCCATCAGGCATTGCATCTCCATATAAGTATATTGTTTCATAAATAAACACGTCCATGTTCTATCACATTACATCTAGTTTCCATCATATTGCATCATTACATAAACCATCACATAACATTCATTTGCATTAAACATTTCATAAACATTTCATATTACCATATATTGCATAATCAAACATCATAGGTACATAAGCATTATAGAAAATCCATTGCATTATAAGCATACATATTCATATTCACATAAGCATCAAAAATTCATCTCCCACATTATGATTATTTTGCATAAAGCATCATTATACCACTTTGCATTTCACATATTATATCACAATAAATGCATCACATACATTACATTATCATTAAACATGTTTAGGATAATATATATCCTCATCATCATAAAAAACCATCTCATTTATATCATCAATACATACATATAAAACGTGACCATTACATATTGCATCATACATAAAGGCATACATATCATCTGTTAGTTATCCATATCATATAAAACACTTCATCAATAATCATATAGCAATCATTTTTCGGATTGAATTTTAACAAATCATTCCATACCATTATAAACATTCAAACCATAAAAAGGAGCATAAAAATCCATTATATTGAGAGCGTACATCCATCCATAATCATTTTATAAGTAGGATTCACATATCATTTTACGTACACACCACAGATCATTTCTATATCATTTTGCATATTACATTTCATATCACATATCATATCATTTTACATCAACATAAACAAATCATCATATAGATTACATCATCATTCATCCATGTTACGTATCATATAAAAACATCTACATATCATGAATAAACAACATAATATAAGAAAATGCATCCATAAATACATCACATAACATCATAACACCATTGTACAACATATAGAAGTAGAATCATCCATAAATGCATAAATAAATAAACACATTACATCGCATCAAAATCATCATCGGATAACTGTCATAGTACAAAATAATCGGATCATTGTACATGTATGTCAATTAGTACAAAAAGGCCCATCGGGCTATCAAAAATGAGCCCATATGGCACAAAAAATGATATCATCTCAATCAAAATGAGGCCTAACCCTCCTATCTGTTGCCCTTGCCTCTACCACTATGACCCTCTACTGGTCTATAGCTGGTCCACTGCGAGTAATCTGGGGCCCGTGCTGCTCTAGGTACGACCTGATGATAATGCATATGATAATAATCAGCCTCTTGAACAACCTCCTTGTAAGAATGAAGAGACACTATACTTTGAGAGGAGGAGGCTGCCATGCTCTCCAACTGCTATCTCCAACCCATCTCTGCGGCCACCTATAACTCTGGGGCCTGTCTCTGTAGTATGGCCTAATCCCTCTCAGCCCTAGCCTAATCCCTCTCGGTCTAGGCCTGATCTCTCTCCCCTATCAAGGTCTGCACCTGGGCCTATAGCTACGCAATCAATGCATCTCAGGGATCCACCTGCCTTGCTAGTTGTTCTCATGGAGGTTGCACTTGGGGCTGCACATGAGGTTGATCCTCACCCTCGGCTCGTGGTGGTACATCCACCTGGACCTGCTACTTTCCTGGCACCCACTCCTGATCTTGCATCAGAACATTAGCCTCATGCGGCTAAACTAGCTAAACTGGAGCTCTACCTAACTAATTCTATCGATCCTCGTCTCTTCGTCTGTGTCCTCCCACTCTGCCCCTCGATCATCGTCGAACAACAACTACTCCTAGCACTGTCAACTGTAAGGGAGGCTAGAACCAGTCTCTGTACGCCTGTGTAACACCTAGATCCGCAGGCCCCTAATCATAAACCCATGGTCAAGCCACCAACTGTCTAAAGTTTTCAACGACCGTTGAAGCAGGAATGTATCGCCCCCATGAAGCTTGTGATACAGTGCGAGAAAATATAGCCACATAGTCATTGTCAGGCAGGTCTTGTGGCTCACCAAATTGACGTTGTATGTGCCCTAGCAGGTATCTCTCCACCATCGTGTGCTCTCACCCCTACATGAAGTGGTCTTGGTGGGCAAAGAAAATATGCTTTGCATCGTCGGCCATCTGGGCCGACCAAGGTATGGGCACCATGTAAACACTATCATCTCATCTAGGACCCTCCTCCAGTAGGGAATCTTGTGCTTGCCTGTGTGTGTAAAGGACACACCACCTCTGTAGCACCATACGAGGGGATCATCAGGCCCCATCAGTACTGGAATGACGTGTGGCCAAAGAACGGCGATGTGCTCCCACACCCATACATGGAGGAGTGTAATGCATACCCTGAGTGCTCTACTATCACGATACACGTACTCATGGAGATCCTTGTAAAGAGATGCTAGAAGAACAGGCCCCCAAGCATAACAGACTAGTATGTCATGAAACCAATGGCTCCCTACAAAGTCCCCAACCATGACTAAAATATTGGCCTCATTGGTCCAAATCAATGAGACTTGAGATAATCGCCACAACCACTAGATGGAATAGTGATGTAAGGGTCCTATGCCGCTCCAGCTCTATCTAGCCCTCGCAAACCATGATCTCATTTGTGGCAAGGACTAAATAACAAGTGTCCCGCCTGACATCCATATCAAAAATAACATGTCGACCATGAATTGACAATCTTAGGATGTGCCACAGATCCTCTAAAGTGATGGTGGCCTTGCCAGTAGGAAGGTGGAAGCACGAGGTCTTGTTGTGCCATCTCTTGACAAGCGCTGACATCATCCCCAGATGGGTGCACATAGGCGTTGCGTATGCAATGTGCCACAACCCCATGACCCGTAGTCGATCTTGATCCCTGTCACTAAGGTATCACAAATAACCAAAAATCTCTTGTGATCTGTGCTCCTGGGAATACAACTCCCTTGTCGCATCCTGCATCAGGGAAGGTCACCATGTTAATTTTTTTTGAAAAATCTCATTCTAAATGTCCAGGAAACCATCCTAGCGTCGCTACCTATGAAGGAGTTGTCATTTGAAATTTTCAAACTACAACGCTAAATGGTTAAACTCAAAAAAAGCACTGTCACAGTGCACTTTCCTACCGAGTGGTGCAGTTTGCAAAGATTCCTATCTAAAATGGCACCATTGCATCACACTTTGAAATAACCCAACTTTCCATGACATCAACGACAGAGTTTGAAGTTTGTTTCCAAACTCCAAACTCCATCGTCACAGTGTGATTTGGTGATAGCGACCTAGTTTGGCATACCAAGCGGTGCAGTTTGTTTTCTAAGTGGTGCTATATAGCACCACTACAAAAGATCTAGTTTTAAATGCATTAAGTGAACACGAAAAGTGAGAAATAAAGCTCAAGTAAGGATCACTTACTAGTGCCCCAATGCCGGGTGGCCACTGGTATGTGATCTAGACTTGCTCAGAAATATGCATCAGGAGTTGTCGCTGCACCATATAGTCAAGAAGTCAAAGCTCAAATCACTGAATTGCTAAAAGGTTGTGTGTGAAAATGACTTGAAAGTGACCCCTCATGGCCTTTTTAACCTTGAAAATTAGGGTTTTTTGACCCTGTTTGACTATCTTGCTAGGGTTTTGAACCCTTTAACCTGCTTTTGTCTAGTTGAGGCCTATTTTGCATCGTTTTAGGCCTCGTGGAGCCTTTTCAGATCTATTAGGCATCTTATCCTCTTTTTTCGCGAGATCCCCCATAAATTGGAGTTTTCGTCCAATCTCTCGAGGGGGTAGTATAGTGGCATGTTTTCTCTCACTGAGCAGTAGTGGGGCAAGATTTTGAAAATGAAATTTCTTTTGGATTTAATTGAGATCGTTTATTCTCTGAACCAACACAACAAGTGCATTGCTTCAAAGAGGGGAAAAATGTAGACACGTAAAATGTACCGATTGAAATTGAGCATCTGATCCTAACCACTAACATCGTTTCGTCCTGAATCATCCTCCAGTCTAACCATTTAATCAAATACATTTATTTGATCAAATTCATAAATATTTCCTCTGTTAATTAAATAAATCAATTATCTAATTAAGTCATTTCTTCTCGATAATTAAATCAACCCATCTGATCTAACTATCCCCATTTAATTAAATAATTAATTTTATTTGATTAAATTTCTAAAGTTTATCTATTAAATTAAATAAATTAAAAACCTTATTTAGTTTAATCTAACATCATCTCTTTTAATTAAATAAATCAAAAATCCTTATTTAAGTAAGTTCCTTTATCACATTGGGGCGTCGGTCTGAGCCCAGTTGGTTAAGGTGTTCCCTGTCGCAGGGTGCCCACCATGGGTTCGACTCTCTGGCGCTCCCATGGTACCGGTTGGTGTGTCCCGCCAGCACTGTCGGTCACAGTAAAAAGTTTACTGGTGGTGGGGGGTTATATGGGGGGCCGTGCTGCACCCGATTCCCCTCGTTCAAAAAAAAAAAAAGTTCCTTATCACATTCTTCTCGTATTTGATTTAAATAAATCCACAAATTTAAGTCAAATAGGTCACATCATTTAATCCCTTTATTAAATTAATTAAATTTGATTAATTTAATCTCATATCATGTCCCATCCTCTAGCTTTTCCCACTTGCACATGAAAATAGATTTAATTGATTTATTAAATCTCTATTTTCTTCAACAAAGCATCTTTTGAGGAATATTCCCCAAATTTGAATTCAAAAACCAAGTGGGATAAGTCCTTCCAACAAGGAATTTACTCCACCTTACATGTCCTTTACCTTGAGCCAAGTGGCATTGAATGCATTCTTCCTTCCCTCTTACATGTCATTTCAACAAATTCAAAATTCAAATATATGCATTTATTGACACATTCTTCAAAACTTGCACATCTTCTATCCATTCACAAGTGGACAAGTGGTACTTTTCCATTTGCTAATTCTTAGTCCCACATTGCTCTATTTTGGGCATTCCTTCATCTTCTCATTCTATAAATAAGAGACTAATCTCCTCATTCTATCATCTACAATTTGAGTAAACTTACCATGCTCAAATCATTACCAATTCTCATCCATTATCATTGAATTTAGCTAGCTTATGCAGATTTTTCTATTGGAGCACTCATCAAGCATTAACAAAGTGGATCAAATCTCTTCATCCAATCACCATTGCATCATTGGAGTCAAGAAAGGGCCAATTTTCACATCAAATTGGCACCAATTCCCTCAAGAGATTAGGAGTTTGTTTGCTTTAGAATAGGATTTGATATGCTTTTAAATTTCATTGTGTTCTTCATTTCATATTCTATCTCTTTTGCTATTAAAATGAATTTCTTGAGGAATCCTTGTTCTTTCTTTCACTATATCATCTAATGTGTTTGTTCATGTTGTTTTTTAGGTATTAGGATTGGGGTTCAATAGTTTCAGTAGGGTTTGTATTGAAAATATTACAGTCATAGTTTAGCATTTTTGTTTCATAGGTTATGCATTATCATTCACTCTGCTTATCATAGTCTCATAGGTTTTGCATTATCATTTATATGGTAAATATTAGTCATGGTTTACCATTTTTGTTTCATATGTTATGCATTATCATACACTCTGCATATCTTATTCTCATAGGTTTTGCATTATCGTTTATATTGCAAATATTACAGTAATAGTTTACCATTTCTATTTCATAGGTTTTGCATTATCATTCACTCTACTTATCTTATTCTCATAGGTTTTGCATTATCATTCACTCTAGTTATCTTATTCTCATAGCATCTGCATTATCATTCACTAAGGTTTTCTTCTATGCTAGTCATTAATTTTTGAGTTTTTATTTTTATTAAAAAAAAAATCATCTTTTTCATAGGTTCTGCTTGATCAATTCACAAATATTTATGTCTGTCAATGAGTTGGTCAAAGTCAAAATATGTGAGATTTATTAAAATCTTACTATTTTTTATTCATAAGCTTTCTATTGTGTCATAGTTAAAATGTGAGTGTTGTTTTCACTTTGTTGTGCATGAGAATGTTTATGTTGTAAATGCTTAAGAGATATGATATGTTCTTAAACTCTAACTCCCTTGCATAGTTTGTAATTATGTGCTTCTTACTCCTCTATTTCCTCATGTCACTCACTCTAGAATAAATGTAACTCTCTAAACTATTAGAATAGATTATCTGAATTGAAATGCAACAAACTAAAAAGATAACACATGCAAAAACTAAATAATCTTCTGCTCAAGCATCACTCTCTTCATACATATAACGATAATTGTTCAAGCATTTTGTGTTTCATAGTTTAGCATTTATGTTTCATAGGTTCTGCATTATCATTGACCCTGTTTATCTTATTCTCATATGTTTTGCATTACAAACTAATTATTCTTCTATTCAAGTATCATTATTTTAATTGTACTTATTTTGTGCAGATGGCCAAGGGTAATGTAGTGGTGACCCATACTAGGAACAAAAAAAGAAAAGAGTCGCGACAAGGTTTCCCTCCAACAAACAAGGAGCTAGATTCCCCCCTGAAAGAGATCATGTTGCACAAGTAGAGGAGGTTTCTGCTCCTCAAATACCACAGATTGAGGTTACTACACCTCAAATACCACAAAAGGTAAAACAAATACAAAAGATGTGGTCTTCAAATGACATGTCGATAAGGGGGGCTTTGAAAAAATGGTCAATCACAACAACCGCACTGTCCAAATGGCTAGGGGGTCTAACAACAACTTCCAAGAAAGGTCTGCCAACAATCCTCAGTGAAGAGGAAGAACATATTATTGTCAAATGGTTGATATTTGTCATGGTCTTGAGATATTCAATCTTAAGTCTGAGGTTTCCCAAATATGTTAGAATAGGCCCAACCCTTCCACCAATGGGTTCCCAAGGAAGTCCTAGTGGACAGGCTTCAAGGATAGACATCCTGAACTTTCCTTGTGAACTGTTGAAGGCCTAGACAAAGATAGGGCATTCAATCTTAGAGCTAATGTTGTAGCTGCATTCTACAAAACATTGTATGCAACATACAAATCCATTCCATACGGTCCTGATTGCATATGGAATTGTGATGAAACTAGCATCCAAGCAGGAAAAAATGGGTCGATGAAGGTGTTCGCAAGAAAAGGTAGTAGGAATGCCTCTTACATTATCTCAAAGAGCCATGAATGGATAACCATTATGTTTTGTGTCAATATTGTTGGGTAGAGCATTCAAGGATTATACTTGTTCAAGGGGAGTGTGAAATAGGTAATTACATTAGATAATGCAAACCAGGTGTGTGCATGGCAGCCGAGCCCCATGCATAGATGACCAAAGACTTGTTCATAGATTGGTTTACCCACTTCAAAACCTTAGTTCCAGGCGGTGTCTCACCCACCAATAGGGTCTTGCTGATCTTTGAAGGCCATGCAAGCCATGTAGCACTTGAAACCATCTAGGAAGCAAGAGAAATTGGTGTAGATTTGTTAACATTTCCATCACACACATCACATAAGCTACAACCATTGGATGTGAGTGTGTTTGCATCTTTTAAAGCTTGCTTGAAATCAAAATGTGCATATTTTTTGTCAAGGTTTCCAAACATTGAAGTGAGGAGGAAAGAACTTGCAATTTTAAGTAGAAAAGCAATGAAAATAGCTTTGACAGTTAACAACATCAAAGTTGGGTTTAAAAGGATTGGTATATGGCCGTTGAATCCTAATGTACTTGTCAATGACATACATCCCAATGAGACATTTGTGGTCAATGAGGATGTTGATGCAATTGAAAACATTCTTAGCCTTTTTGGAATTGGTTTGTCAAGTGATGATGTTTCAGTTTTGCAGTCCACTCTTCCAGATGGTCATTTGTAGACTTCAACATAAACACAACACTCACCTCATAGATGTCCTACTGAATCAGTTGTACAAGTGGTGGTTAAAGAACACACCCCTCCCATGGTGGACACCCTCGTTGATCAATTCAGTGAAAGTTTAGATCTTCCATCACAATGCAACCAACCATCCTAGTTGGTTGAGGGAGAAATGAACTTGGGCATTGATTTGGAAGTCCCAGAACAATAGGATACCTATACTTTCCCATCGTCACCACCAAAAATTGAACTTTCTCAAGTTGTGCATTACTATGCTCCTTCTTGCTATTCAAATTTATGAGGCAATAAAGATGTACCAAATGGATCACATGTAGTGGAGGAGGTCATTACCACATAGTTGGATGGGATAGGAGAAACACAAACAGTTCCACACATCAGTAGGTTCCTCAAGCTTCCTGTGCACACTATCTGTTAAAATAAATCCAATGCTGGTGTAATTCAGATCAATAGATAGTCTCAACTATTGACAACAAATGATTACATGAGGCTATTAATGGAGAAAGAGAAAAGGAAGAAAGAGGTTGAGGAGCTAATAGTAAGAAAGAGACAACAAAATGAGGACAAAAGGGTAGCAAAAATTGTGGCAGCGGAGTTGAAGGAGAATTCCATAATTGAGAAGGAGATACTATGAAAAGAAAAAGAGTAGTAGAGATTACAACATAAAAGGGATAGAGATGCGAAAAAGGAGCAAGAGAGGCTTCAAAAAGAACAAGACTAAAAGGAAAGAGAGATTGAGGAAGCACAAAGGGACTTACAAAGAGAGATGCAGTTAACAAACCCTTCTAACCTATTGTCTCAAAGTAATGGAGTCTTTCGTGATATTCTCAACATTAATATCCCTCAATTCTCCATAGCAATGAATTATTCAATCCTCTCCCAATCTAACTTCAAGGGCACTCAATATCCATATCAAATTGGCACTCAGGATGTATAGATGTGTTCACCACTACCCCCAACACATGTCACTTGTACCCAATTTTCCACTTCAAGTCCCACTCATGTATGCAACACTCCTCATCAACTGGAAGGGGACAAGAAAATGGCGAGTGGTACCCCAACCAGACAACATCTGTTTCCCCACAACAATAGCTAGATGCAACCCTTTTTTTGTTTTCACATGGAATTCAAGTTTCATACAACTTATAAGTTTTGATATTTACAAATGTACTGAAATTGTGGATAGTTTTAAATTTATGATAAGTAGAGATTGAGCATTATTGTTTTGGTTTGTGAAGTAATATGATCAGATTCTAAAAAGTGTTGTATGTAATTTGCAATGTGTGTTATTATTTTGATATGCAATGTATGCTTCTTCGTTGATAGTTTTAAATTTATGATAATTACAGATGCATCGCTATTGTTTTGATTTGCAATGTATTATGATCATATTGCAATGTGTGTTGTATGTAATTTGCAATGTGTAATTGTTTTGATTTGCAAAGTTTGCTCCTTCATTAACATTTTGTCATTTTTAACTTTTTTTAATTTAATTTGCCACGTGGGATGATAAAATTTGTCCATCGGATTTTTAAATTCCCAAAAAGACCACCCGACCGATATGTAGACACTTTAGCTACTACTTCTTGCATGGCATGACGTCCGAATTTGATAGCCTTGCCACATCTACTTCTCTCATTCCACCACCCTAACATTCCATTGCATCGCATTTATCATTCACTACCCCTTCCTATACTTCTCCTCTATCATGTTTAATGCACGTCACTTCCTCTTAGCTCCACACCGCCTCACATATTTTTCCACCCAACCTATACATATACATATGTATATGTATATGTATATGTATATGTATGCATATGTATGTACATATACATACATATTTTTTGAACCAACCTACATTCAATGCTCCTTGTGCCTCACTCTTCTCACCATCTTTAAAACCTTTCATTCTAGCAAGTTCTTTTTTTTCTTCATTTGCATGCCACTACGTGCTCAGTTCGTCCTCTACAAGTTTCAAACAACAACCACAACCTGCGACGCTCAGACTCTGCTTAAGAGATGGATAGACACCAATTGGTGAACATTATAATAGCTTCTTTCAATTGTTACATATACATCTATGTATATCTTTATGCATTTGTATATGTATCTACAAATACATATACATATACAAATACATATTCATATACATAGACTTATACATATGTATAAATATGTATATGTATATGTATGTGTCTAGGAGTGAATTTGCACCCCATGTACAAATTCCCCTTTTTCCCTTCTCCACTTTAAAAAAACAAGTTCAAAGGCTTAATTACACCTAATCCCATTTCTTTCATCCCACTTGGTGCTTGTTTTGATCATCAATAGAGGAATCTATGTCAGGGACACCCGTGTGGCGCGCAGACATCCATGCGGCGCGCTTATGTTCCTAGAAGATTCTTGTGGTTGGAGCTATAGAGACGTTACACTTCTCATTGGAAATTGATTAGTAATGCCCTCTTCAACTGACCGAATTGAATATGGTCATTTTCTTCAATCTCTCCTTCAAATTCACTCGTTCAATAAGCATTTCATCTCTTCACATCCTCTACAAGCTCAAGCAATCTTCTTCACACTCTTTTGCATCCACTTCAAGCACTTTAACAACACTCTTGCACTCCATCACTTTGGTAGAGAAAGTGTGGGACAACACCATTGTAGTAGAGGCTCGAGTACTCTCATTTTCTCCCCCATTAGCCTTGAGTGCTTATGGTGGAGGTGGTAATCTTTCCACTCCTCTCCCCTATCACTTGGTTGAGTAGCACCATTTACTGTTTTGTAGTGTTTTAGTATTCTCTACTTTACTTTATTTCTTTATCATACTTACTTTCTTGGTTGTCTGAAGAGGTGGAAACACCTAAACAAGGGTCTGACTGAGGCAGCCCCTATACGACCACCCAACATTTTTCCTCTTGCTTGTGTGTAGGTGTACGTGCTATTGGGAGCTAGCTAGCGAACAAATTCCCTTGTGAGATTATTCTTGCCATCCTAACTCTTGTTTTTCTACTTTATCATATTAAAGCATACTTTTTTTACTTCATAACATTATTTTGGCCCTTTAGTAGTGATTAGTTGGGCCGTTACTTATTTTTTCTAGTGTTTGACCTTATCTCTTTAGTTTTTTGGTCATACGGATGCTAGTGCACTTGAGAGACGCCAGTACGTCGTGATGTTGTCCTAGGACCGCACTTTCATCCTCAGACAAAGAGCTTCCTGAGGTGTAGTGTTGAACCCAAAAACTAGCTCACCTATCCCCTTTCTAAGTTTCAGGTATGTAGAATAATCGAAGGGCCTTACAGTCCTCATTATTCTTGTCTCAAGTTTCTTAACACCCCGTTAAGTTGAGGTAAGTTAGGACAGCCTTCCGCATCTTGGTCCTCCATGACCTGGGGCCTTGCACGTGGTGGTCCTCCTCTCTTACATTTTTGGTGAACCTAATGTGAACCATTTTGGTTTCATTTTGCGATATTGACAGCTCCCTTCCTTGTACTCTAGGAGTGTTGTAGGTGTGAGTGTTGTGAGGTTGTCACCTTACAACCCAACCTACGACCCCTAATTGGCATAGTTGGAAGGTTTTAGAGGTGTTGCATAATGAAACCTTACTTGGGTCACCATCTTATCTTTTAACCTTTAGGGACTCCATAAAAGTATCGTCTAGTGTGTGTAATGGCCTCCTTCTTTCATCATCCTATCCCCTCTGTGCAACCTATGGAAAATGGTACTGGTATAACTTTCACTTCACAGGACCTGCCAATGGGTTTTAATAGGGAACCATCTCCTCTCTATATCCCCACGCAGATCAATGGAAACATCGTAGTAGGTGTTCTCATTGATCTAGCATCACAAGTAAACATAATAATCGAGGAGATCATGTTGATTAAATTCTTACATAAAGATGGGTACAATGCACCTATGAGTTCCATTTGCACGCATGACAGGATTTTTGTGCCCCCTTTGGGTAGTATTGTCCTATCGGTCTTAGTTGGAACTAAATCTGTGAAACTCTTGTTTGACGTTATCCTTGGGTCTAGGCTTTTTGGGGTGAAGTTGGGTATCCCTTGGTTGGTAGCTATGAATGTGGTGCCCTCAATCATGCATAAATGTTTAAAATTTATCCATAGGGGTTCTATACATGTAATTCATGACATTGATTGCTCGTGGTAGCTACTCCTTGGATTACTACTATTGGTCCTCTCCTACCTAGGAAGGACCTTTTGCATCGAATGTACCAGAATTATAAGAAAGGGTGCCTAAGGTCAAAAGTAAGATACCCTCTGTCACCTTATGTTGTTTCACATAGGGCTTGCTTAAAAGTTGATAGTGATGCCGCTAAGGCATGTAGGAGGGAAGAAGAAAAGGGGTCCCAAGATTCTCCTTCTCCCTCTTTTGTTGGTCAGTCCAACGCTTCTTCTCACTCTATTGTGGTGCCATTGGATTTGGTTTTTTTCTTGAGGGAGAATCCTATGGTGCCCATTAAGTGAAAGCCTAAGTGTCCCATGTTCAAACTTCTTATTCTTCCGATGAAGCCTAGACTCGTTCAGTATAATGAGAAGAAGGTATCTCATGGAGAGTCCTCTTTGTATCGACCTCCACAACTCCTACTGCTCTTGCTCCCAAAGCAGTAAGCAGGAAGAGGCTTGTTGCTAAGGCTCTTGAGCTAACTCCCCCTGTCGTTCCTCAACCTGATCCTCCTGCTCCCTTTTAGGAATTTTTTCCTCAACCAGAGACGGTCGTAGTGGATGTTCCCATGGTTGATTAGGAGCCTTCCACTCCTTCACAACCTTTGGCCTCCAACTCAAAGATTCATAGAAACCACCTTGCACATGAGTGTAAGCGCATGCGAAAGGCTCTCCTAGTCGAGTAGGCTGCCTCACAAAGAAAGGAAGAAGAGACGACCACCTCTGCTAACATGATTATCAATCTAACTGATTCTATTACTCAACCTGAGGCCTATGTTAACATGGTCATGGTGACATCTACAAAACCACCTACACTCGGTTCGCCAAACGAAACATTCACATCACAATATTTTCCCTTAAACAAGTAGTCCTCTCCCCTCTACATTCCTGCTCACCTCAATGGTAACATTGTGATAGGGGTATTGGCAGACCCCACAAGCTGTGTGAATGTCATCACAAAAGAAACATTGGTATTAAATTCATTATAGAGGGAAGAATATGAAGAAACAAAATCTACCATCCATATGCACGATGGTATGTGTCTTAAACCGTACAACTTGATAACTTTGTTTGTCCTAGTTGGACCTAGGGTTGTTGACATAATTTTTGATGTTATCCCAAGTTAGGATTTATTCAAGCTAAAGCTAGGCATACCCTGGCTAGGTTCCATGAATGGAGTCACCTCTGTTGTTCACAAATGTTTAAAATTTTCCCATGAAGGTGTCATGCATGTAGTGCATGACACTGGATACCATCCCTTGGTGTCTCACAGTGGATACCCATTGGATCACTTTTGGCCCACCCCAATTGGTCTGCTTCCTCCAAGAATGGACCTACTTTACAAGAATTGTGTTAAGTACAAGAATGGTGGCAAGGGATAGTTGAAACTGACCCTTCCTATGATACGACAATCAATTGCCTCCTCTTTCTGAGAGGAGAAGGAGAAGCTTGTGCCGACTATTCTCCTTTCCCAGAAAGAAAAGGAGAAGTCTGCGCCGACTCCCTCTCCTTGCTATAAAGGAAAACAAAAAGTTTCCTTTTCCTAGAATACCTCATTCTCTCCCCTTTCTTGGGAAGAGTATTAGATGAGTTAGCCTGATGGCTATCCAGTGAGTCCGATGATTCCTCCTTGGTGCAGGCCCAAGCTTAGGATCGTAGATCTCCCTAATGAATACCCTAGACCATGGTACTATTTATATAGTAGAAAGAAAGGTTACTGAAGGGAATTTGATATGTGGCCTCCTACTGCTCCTGTTTCCAAAGCAGCAAGCAGGAAGAGGCCCTCTGTCGAAGCTCTTGAGTTGACTCCCCTCGTCGTTCCTCAACCTACTCCTCCTACTCTCATTCAATAATTTGTTCCTCAGCCATAGATGACCATAGTGGGCATTCCCATGGTTGACTAGGAGCCTTCCATTCCTTCACAACCTCTGGCCTCCAACTCAAAGAGTTATAGAAAACACCTTGCATGCAAGCATAAGCACCAGTGAAAGGATCTCTTGGGCGAGTAGGCCACCTCACAAAGAAAGGAAGAAGTGATGGTCACCCTTGCTTCAGGGCTTCCTATAGCATCCTCTTATTTCCTTCCCTCTACTTCTCTTTAGTCTATTTATGCATCACTTTCAACTTCCACTGCAAGTGCGAATGTGCTTGAACCCAAGGGGGTGTAGGTGTTCATCACTTCTTTTATGGAGCCACCTTTGTTGATGTTTTTTCCATATATCCAACCTATCCCAAGACCCATGGACATGACTAATACCTCATTTGTATCCACTATGGTCCTTTCCTCCTCTTCCTTCACACCTCTAGCCTCATCTATGGGGAGTTCATCTCCTTCAATGAAGCGAAAGGTGGAGTGTGGTCCTTCTAGCAGTGAAGGACGTAAGAAGAGCCCACCTTCTTCACAAGGTGGTCCTATGTTGACTTGTTATGTCCTAGTGATGGAACTAGTCCTTGCTTCCCTTGAGCTCATCACCACTCCCGAGTCATTCAATGAGCCTAACAGTGAATCTCAGGCGTAGTATTCCCTATATATTGAGGTTAAACACGGTGCTCTTGCAGGGTGCATGTTTAACTATGTGGATGAAGTTCTAGCCTTGTCAATGATCTTCACAAAATCGCTAACCCTAGATCCATAAGAGCTTGGTGAAGAGGACCTTGTGGGGGATTCTTCCTTATCCCTTGTTGTGGGAGGGTCAGATGCTCCTCCTCTTAATGTCCCTCCACTATAGGTTCATCTTCCTTCCCCCTATGATGATCTAGAGTGGGAAAAAAATGACCTCTTGGTTGATTAGTGCTAGGAGGAGGCCTCTTCTTGATCTTACGTGTGTGTGTGTGTTTTGTGATGTGTTCCCCTGTGATTGTGCTATGTGTGCCTAGATGACCCTTGCCACCCCTATTAGTGCTTGGATATAGGTGTGGTTTTTGTGTCATAA
The DNA here is from genome assembly GCA_007258455.2 of Sequoia sempervirens. Classification (NCBI taxonomy): domain Eukaryota; kingdom Viridiplantae; phylum Streptophyta; class Pinopsida; order Cupressales; family Cupressaceae; genus Sequoia; species Sequoia sempervirens. The sequence goes on along the minus strand of VDFB02051518.1, from coordinate 12,911 downwards.
ACCTTCCTCTATTTGTATCATCATTCTTCCATGTTTGTATTTGATTTTTAATAAATTGGAGATGATGCAAAGCGTTGGGGGCATTTATGCTTCCCTTCCATGTTGACCCAATTTTTTATTTTTACTTTATCTTCTCGTGCATTCTTCACATGGTCTTATATAGTAGGGGGTTGATGATAGTTCATTTATATACTATTACTATGCATTTATATATATATATGAGAAGTTCTGACCCTCAAATATTAGGCTATCCCTGTGCCCTTTGTTTATGTTTTTCTCTTTTGCTTTCTCTTTATCTTTCTCTCTTCTTTACTTGAGTTGTCCCTCTCATGTGTGACAATTCCCTTTCTTCAACATTCTGATTTTTAGAAGATGCATTCATTGCCGACAAATCTATTCTCAAAAATCTTTGCAAACCTTTCTTCAGAATTGCATTCTCAACTTGGAGCCCTAATGAGACATGTTTCCTTCATCATGGATTCATAAAGAAAGGATTTAAATTTGAAGCGAGAAAAACTTTTCCATTCCCCTTGTGTAGGGGCATATTCTTCCTTTCGAATTCCTTGGTGAAGTAAAAATCTTCAAAAGGATCCCTTGATGATGGATCACTCTAAGAAATAAAACATATGCTTTCGAACTGTGCATCCCTTGAGCGGATCCCCTCTTCACGACTAGTTCCCGAGGAACCCTATGAAAGTATTCCAAATTGTCAACGGTATGTGCAACTATCCACTTACTCGCCTACGTGGCTACTTCCTGACTCTATGGCATCCACTTTCCTAGGTTTCCTCCATGTGAGAGATCTTGGGGGATACCTCCCTATAGGTCTAAGATTCTGTAGGGTGATTCCTTTGAGCTTCCTCCATGCAAGAGATCATGGGGGTGCCTCCCCTGCAAAGTCTGCGAGTTTATAGGGTGCTTTCTTGGGTTTTCTCCATGTGAGATATCTTGGGGGTTACCTTCCCTACAGGTTTGTGGGTCTGTAGGGAACTTCCATAGGTATTCTTCATGCAAGATATCTTGGAGAATACCTTCCCCTATAGGTTTGTCGGTCTGTAGGGCGCTTTCTTGTGTTTCCTCCATACGAGAGATCTTGGGGGTTACCTTCCCTACAGGTCTGCAAGTCTGTAGGGTGCTTCCTTGGGTATTCTTCATGTGAGATCTTGGAGAATACCTTCCCTATAGGTCTGTAGGTCTTTAGGGCACTTTCTTCTCTTCCTTCATGTGAGAGATCTTGGGGGTTGCCTCCTTGTAGTTCTGCAGGCCTATAAGGTGCTTTCTTTCTTCAACTTCATAGTTTTGAGAAACTATGAAGTCCTTCACTTGCCTTGCACCTTTAGGTTCGTCAAATTGTGGTATGCTTCCTCAATGATTCAAGTATACATTTCTAACTCTACTCTTCTTTTGTCTACTTTACTGAGCACTCATCAGTATTCGTGCTTGCTAAAGTGGGGGAAAAATGTATAGGAGTGAAATTTCACCCCATGTACAAATTCCCCTTTCTCCCTTCTCCACTTTAGAAAACCAAGTTTGGAGGCTTAATTATACCTAAGCACACTTCTTTCATCCCACTTGGCACCTATTTTGAGCATCATAAAAGGAATTTTTTTTGGGGATGCTTGAGCGGTACGCAAACGTCCTTAGCAGATTCCTGTGGTTGGACCTGCAAAGGCATTACACTTTTCATTGGAAATTTATTAGTAATGCCCTCTTTGACCAACCAACCTGAATATGGTCGTTTTCTTCACTCTCTCCTTCAAATTCACTCCTTCAACAAGCATTTCATCTTTTCACATCCTCTACAAGCTCAAGCAATCTTCTTCACACTCTTTTTCTTCCACTTCAAACACTTTAGCAACACTCTTGCACTCCATAACAACAACTTCATCACTCCATCACTTTAGTAGATCAAGTGTGGGACAACACCATTGTAGTAGAGGCTCAAGTACTTTCATTTTCTCCCCCATCAGCCTTGAGTGCTTCTGGTGGGGGTGGTAAGCTTTACACTCCTCTCCTCTATCACTTGGTTGAGTAGTACCATTTACTATTTTGTAGTGTTTTAGTGTTCTCTACTTTACTTTATTTCTTTATCATACTCACTTTCTTAGTTTTTTGTGGAGGTGGAAACACCTAAATGGGGGTCTGACTGAGATAGACCCTATACAACCACCCAACATTTTTCCTCTTGCTTGTGTGTAGGTGTACGTGCTATTGGGAGCTAGCTGGAAAATGAATTCCTTTTTGAGATTATTCTTGCCATCCTAACTCTTATTTTTCTACTTTATCATATTAGACCATACTTTGTTTACTCCATAACGTTGTTTTGGCCCTTTAGTAGTGATTAGTTGGGCCATTAGTTTTCTAGTGTTTGAACTTGTCTCTTTAGTTGTCTCGTCATACAGATGCCAACACACTTGAGAGAAACCAGTGTGCTACGTTGTTTTCTCGGGACCACACTTTCATCCTCAAACAAAAAGCTTCCTAAGGTGTAGTGTTGAACCTAAAAACTGGCTCACCTAGCCCCTTTCTAAGTTTCAGGTCTACAAAATACTTGAAGGGCCTTACAATCCTCATTATTCTCATCCCATGTTTCCAAACACCCCATTAAGCTGAGGTAAGTTAGGGAAGTCTTCTGCATCTTGGCCCTTAGTGAGTTGGGACCTTGCACGTGGTGGTCCCCCTCTCTTACAATATGTATATACATAGACATAGACATATACATATACATATACATATAAATATACATACACATACACATACACATATACATATACATATAAATATACATACACATACACATACACATACACATACACATACACATACACATAAATATACATGTGTGAATGGTGATCCTATACCTACACAAACACAATCAAACAACACATCATTTGTCCATTATGCAAGTTAAATCATCATTCCCCATAAGATTCATTTGAAACATCAAAAACAAGAAATAACATGAATAACACAAGTAAAAGCTATCTAATCTTGCTGAAAATAAACTCTCAATCCCATGGGGGAATTGGTGCTATTTTGATGTGAAAAATAGCCCTTTCCCAATTCCTTGCAAGCTTGATGATCAATGATGAATATTTGATGATCCTTGAAAAAATTTCTCCATAACCTAGCTATGAAATGATGAAAAACTATGAAAATGGATGACAATGGATAAAGATTGCTCAAAACAATGAAAATGATAACTTTGCATAAGTGGTAGATCAAAATGCCTAAGATTGTGGATCCAAAATCAATAAGAGAGCCTTCTATTTATAGAAGAGAATGATGGAGGATGAGGAAAAATGGATGAATGTGAGTCAAACACCAACCAATAGCGTAATGCCACTTGTCAACATGTGAGTGGACAAAGGTGGAGCACATTTTGGTGAATGTACACATTAATGCAATTAGGTGGAATTTCAAATTTGGAGAAGTGACAAGTTGGAGGGAGAGAAGAAATGAATTAAATGCCACTTGGCTCAAGAAAAGGACATGTAAGAGGCCTATGCCTTGTTGGATGGACAAGTACTTTTGGGGGGATTCAAACTTGGATAATATTCCCACTTTGATGCCTTTTTGAATAAAAATAGATATTTAATAAATCAATTAAAATGATTTTCATGAGCAAGGCAAAATCTAGAGGATTTGATGGATTAAGATTAGCATTAATCAGGATTTGATTAATTTAAAGGGAGATTAGTTGATTTGACAATTTGATTTAGATTTTAGGATTTAAATAAATCAAAATGAGAGGAATAATGATTTTGGACTTAATTAAATAAGATTTGATTTATTTAATTAAAAGGGATGATATTAGATTTAAATCAAATAAAGATTAATTTATTCAATTTAAAGGAGATGACTTTAGAGATTAATTAAATAAAATGAGTTATTTAATTAAAAGAGGGACTACAGGATTAATTAAATAAAATTGATTTATTTAATTAAGAGATTAAATGTGATGAATTTAATTAAATAAAGGTTATTTAATCAAATGACTAGCAAAGGAGATGAATCTGGATGAATTGGTGTTAGTGATTAGGATCAGGTGTATAGGATCAATTAGTATATTTTCCGTGTCTACATTTTGCCCCTCTTTGAAGCAATGTACCTATTGCGTTGGTTCAAAAAATAACCTGCCGAGATCAAATTCAAAAAAAAAATCATTTTTTTTATGCCTCAGCAAAAAGAAGTATGCTGGTACATTTCCCCCTCGAGAGATCAAGCCAAAAGTTTGATTTGAGGGTCGATCTCGCGACAAAAAGGTTCGAGATGGATGCATGAATGGTTATGATGATGATGCAAATGAGATGGTTTTAAGATGTTGAGAATAACAAATCTATATTATCCTAAACATCTTAAATGATGATGTAATGCATGTGAGATGGATGATATGAGATGATGATGTAATGCATGTGAGATGGATGATATGAGATGTATGTATGCTAATGGTTTGTGGATGCATGATGGAAATGATATTGTGTTAGCGTGAAAAGAGGATAAAAGAAATGTGACGATGAAAAGAGGATCCAACAAGTCCATGATCTATGAGACTTCATTAGAGATGATGATGATTATGATGATTTGATTATTAGGAATTGGGATTTTAAAAGGGCTTACTTACCTTATGTTTGATAACACACATAGATACGATGCATCAAGGTATAGAAAATTAGGATTGCATTGTACCTAGTGAGCTGGAGTTTGACTCGACAATCAGATAGGAGTATCATTGTTCACACCTGGCATATGGAAACCTTAATAGGATGTACTTCAGATATTTCAAACATCTCAGACCAAAACATGGAAAGGAAAAACCTAACAATGTAATAGTCAACAAGTTGTCCAAAACACCTTCCATCCATACCTAATAAAGCAAGTATTCACCAAGGTTATATTACAAGAACATCCAACAAGCACAACAGATAAAAAGATAATGACCAATGCCCCATTCCTTTCTCTCTAAATCTCTTCATTTTAGACATCACTGAGAGGTCATTGGAATGAACACAATAAAATAAGTCAACAAGACAAAAATTAAGTAAACAAAAAAGCCAACGTTCTTCATACCTCTAGCCAAGACTAAACTATGGTGATGCCTGATGTTGATGTCCATTGTAGGAAGGATGCCTCCTCAAACATGATGTTATCAGATGATTTTTGGATTGATTGGATGATAGGCTATTAATACCAAGAGTTGACCAACTTGTTTACCTATTGACCTAAGCTTAAGATTTTGATGTTTGAGTTTTCACTTTTAACTTGCTAGACTCGTTTGATTGTTTCACCAAAAGGTTAAGGATGATGATTGATTTATTGTGAGTGGAGGTTTATTTTGGGTGATTGCAAAATGGGATAGATTGGATTTTTTCAAATATTTGAATTTTTGATGCTTTTGAAATGTTTTTGAGGCTGTTTTTGGGTTTTTTCAAGATGTTTTACAAATGTTTTGATTTTCAAAATTTCCAATGTTTTTTGTTTTATGATATTTTATGATTTTTTTTGGATTTTGTGTCTTAGGGGATGATCAAAGATTAGCCTTGCCTAAGTTTAAGCTCGGAGATAACATAGTTTAGATAGCATGTTTTTGACGTTTTCTATTTTTATGAATGTTTTTGGATTTTGATATGATTTTGGATGTTTTTGGATTTTCTTGGTTTTTTGAATGTTTTTGGATTTTTTACTTGATTTTTATGTTTTGAATATGGACATGTGTGATGATATCAGTGCTATGTTTGGGATTTTGTTGAAAATAAGCTAGGGTTGATTGATTGAATTGATGGATTGATGATGATAACATTGTTGAGGATACACAACAATGCAAGGATAGTGTTAAGAAACACGAGGATTAGGATGGATATCCCAAGATGATGAGGGATTGATGATGATAACATTGTCAAGGATACACAACAATGCAAGGATAGTTTTAAGCAACACAAGGATTGGGAAGGATATCCCAAGATGATGGATTGATTGGATTTGATTGATCAAGATTTTGAAGCTTTATTTGGAACAAAATTTGTTTGAATGATTTGATGTGGCGTTGATGTGAAAATTAGATACAATTGATATTGACTATTTGGATTGATGTTTGATGAAAGATGAAGCTTGATAAGGAATTTATTCTTGTCAAAATATTCCATGGGCTAGTGATTTGGATTTTGGATCACAAATGATTTGACCAATTTGATTTCATATTTTTCCAATGTTTGGATCACCACATAAGTTGGAAGATATAGATCAAGATTTATTTCCAAAGCAAGATGTAAATATCTACTTGTAGTGTCTAGCAATGTATGTAATGCCATTGGTGGATGCTTGGATAGGTGTATGGATGGATGGATATGGATTATCTTGTGATAAAATAAGGTGTTCGAATAAAGAATGCTCATTTGGATAATGCTTCATGGCTCAACTAATGTTTGGTAGGATAGGATCAATGAAAATGAGCCATGTCAAGATATTTACCATAAGCAAGTGTAAAGTGTGCACCAAAAATTTATCAAGATCAAGATAATGTGGAAGATGGATGTAAATGGATGAAAATGGATTGGATAAATGGTTCATGGATGAATGGATTTATTATGGACAAGATGGATGGAATGCTAGATTTATTATGGAAGGGATGAGATGCTTCCACCTGAATTGGCACACGTAGATGCTCAATTCTACACATGACACCTGTTTTCCAAGTTTTCGTCATGGTACTTGTCCAAAACACCACCATAGTGGTTTTCACTGGAGAACAATTTTTTTATTTATTTTTTTCAATCATCTTTTTAATTTTTTTTGGATTTTAATTTTTTTTATTTTTTTGAATTTTTGAGAAATTTTAAGCTCATTTGAACCACCCGGTGGTGTCAATGTAGATGCTTCTATCATAATGTTCCATCGATATCCTACCTGAAGAAGTTGTTTTCCAAGATACGTGCACTTGAATGCAACTTTTGAGATTCCTGATCTACTTTGTTGATACCAAAGTTAACTTTGTCTTTTGCACACATTGCAATAGAGTGCCTTTTGAATCCTTATGATGAAGGGTGGCTGCCAATACATGGTCAATGTGAGAATTGGATATCATGTGTGGAGGTGTGGATGGAGTGTGTTTAGGAATAAAAGATGGATTGGTTGATAGTTTGAAACCTTTGACTCTCCAAACTTGGGAAGATGAGCAATGATGGGTGGATATAAAGTGTGCATGGAATTAGGACCAACTGCTTGATATACTTTGTACGTTGCTTGAGAATCCTACTTTTTCTTTGTGGACATATTTGATGGATATTTTTCCTTTTTTATTTTTTTCCCGTAGTTTCTTTGACTAATGGAGTTTGATAGGGATAGTCTTTCTTTGCATATTTTGGTATCCAAGTGAATTTGATTTCTCCATTATTTTTCTCAACTTATTTTTCTTTGATAACGTTCTTCATGCTTTGATTCAAATCTTTCTTCTAATGTTGGTCACAATTTTTGGATGGGGTGATGGGTGGATGAAGATTCATGATGTGGGTGGTTGTAGTGTTGGCATCAGTTTCATCATAAGGATTCTTCATGCCTCCTATGTCGATGTTTTCTTGAGATGAAGTTTCCCCCAGTACTAAATAACCAAGACCAGTACTAAATAACTAAGACCTTGATGCTTAGGATTGCCAATAATCTACATTGGTTCTAGGATACCTTGTTCATGTAGGCCTAATCCTCCAGGCCCTGATAATTCATTTGTTGAAACATTTTATTTGAAATAAGATATGATTTACCTTGGAAACAAGGTGATAATCCTTCTCTACTCTATTGTGGATCTTCAAAGGTGATAGCTTCTTCATTGATAAGATAGCCTGCCCTAAAAAAGGTAAGTGATCCAAGTTTATAAGTGATAGGATCCTCCATAAGTGGGATAACTTCTTGATTCATATCTTTGTCTTGATCTTGTGGAATATCAGATTTTGATGATTTAGTATCCATATAGAAGTCTTCCTCATGATTCATTTTTGATATGCCTTCATAGGATGTTTCTGACTCAACTTCTATAGAGGCCTTCTTCATGACCCATTTCTGATATGTCTCTAGAATTTTCTATATCTTGATAATGTGTACAAATGTTAAGTGAGGGCTCATTACATACATTCATGACAAATAAAGAGCCATGGGGCTTCGTGAACTTTGAATGAAAGATCATGCCATCCATTAGGATTAAACATCTCATGGGTAGATGGAGGAGTATGTGCTATGTGGATATGATCATCATTTGCGAAATCTTGTATAGATAGAAGACTGTCCATTAGATCATTGTAGTATCTTGGAGATACAAATTCTTGATCTTGAATGATTTTGGAATTGCTTTTGACATGCTTTGGATCAAGTTCTTGACATGGGTAAATTTCAAAGGATGGATTATTTACAAAGGGTTCTTGGATATATTCATTAGGCATGGGAAATGAGAAACCAATATCCTCTTGATCTTTGAGTGGACTTGGACCAAATGTTGAGTTGAGGATTCCTTGTCTCTGTAACCATGAGGTCAAAGGATGTCAATATGTCTTGGAAAGGACCATTGCTAGAATTTGGTGAGAAAAGATGTTGATCATGCTTTGGAATAAATTCTTGAGATATGTCCTCTAACTCATTAGGTGATGTAGAGACATTTTCAACATGATCATTGGTTGATGGATCATGGATTATGTCAATAGGATCAAATAATTCTAACACTCCTTGAAATAGGTCATTGTCAAATATTGTTGAGGGGTTTTGATTATGACTAAAAAGTGACACTTGATGTATGTTGAGTTGATCATCGGATGAGGTAGAAACATCTTGAAGGTGTTCATTAATGGATAGATCTTGATCACTGTTTTCAACAATTGTAGTGGAGATATTGCCAATTTTTTCAACCATAGGATCAAATGATAACATTTCTTGAATTGGACCACTATTGGGTATTGTTGGTGGATTTTGATCATGATTGAAAAGTGACTCTGGGTATATGTTGATTTGATCATTGAATGAGGTAGAAACATCTTCATGGTGCTCATTGATGGATTGATCTTGATCATTGTTCTCAACAGTTGTGGTGGGGAGATTGCCAATGCTATCACTAGTGGTTGAATCTTCATCGTTGTCCCCAATAGTTATTAGTTTTTTATCAATAAGGTCTTGGATGATATTTTTGAGTCGAATACAATTTGATGTTGTGTGTCCCTTTATTTTTTGAAAATCACAAAGGTGCTTCTCATTGTACCTTGGTGGTTTAACTTGACACTCTTGATGATTTTCGTAAACAAGGATTTTAATGAGATTTTCTTGTACCAACTATTGCATGACCGATTCAATTGGTTCCCCAAGTGGTGTGTATTTTCTTTTGTTACCTTGTGAGATTTGTACTTTAAATTGACCTTGTGGTGATTGATTTTGGAGATGTGTTGATTGATCTTTGAGATGTGGGGGTTGGGTTTGTTGTTGATGTTGTTGATCTTGATATCCAACCTCTTGACATTGGAGATATTGTTCTTGAGGTGGTTGTGGAAACAACTCAATGCTTTGATCACATGGTTTAACCAACAAAAGAGTGTATTGATTTTGTGGTGGAGATGTCTCTTGGCACAATGAATCAACTATTTTGGTAAGTGAATCAATTTGATCTCACCAAATTTGATCTTAACACCCTTGATATAGTTGATTTGGTTTTTGTTCAAGCATATTTGGAATGTATACTTGTGGTCTTTATATGGGATCATGGATGAATTGATTTTGGACAATGTTCTGATTTGGGATGATGTTTAGATTTGGAATTATAGGTTGAAATTGAACATTGTTGTGGTTGGGCATCACAATGCCTTGATTTAGGTAACTTTGATTTTGCATGGTGTTACCTTGACTTAGATCAATACATGGAGTCATTAAAATATTGTTTGGAATTTGAACAACATTTGTATGATTTGAAAACATATCTATCCCAAAGTTTACCAAGTGTGGATTTGAAATTTTCATGTTTGGTAAACTTGTACTTGGTATATTCACATTTAGCATGTATGGATTTGGTGGGATAATGTTTTTGTGTTGAAGACTCATGCATTGATTGTTTGGTTGATAGATTTGTAGGTTTGGACTTTGATTTAAATCTACCATAGGAAAAGGTGTTCCAAAATTTAGATTGGGAATACTCACATTTGTTCCACCATTGAGGTTTGTAGGAGATAATGATTCCATGTATGGATTTTATAAATGAGAATTTTGATAATCAATCGGCAATGTAAAGCTTTGATAGTTTGGTTGATTTAGACCACTCATGATGTATGAATCAAGTTTATATTCCATGTTTTTCTTGTGTTTTGACCTTGTTGAACTCTAATCGATTTAGGACCAATGATGAGATGAAGAGGATGAAAGGGGTGAATGATATGGGTGTTAGACTCTTAAGAAACCTTGGAGGGATACTAGACTTTAGGAATTTTGGATTTGATTTGGATTTTGGACAATGAACTTATAAACCCCAAGATGTTGGATATTATCTTGGAATAAACTTTCCCACAAGGTGATAATTTAACTAAGTGTATGAAGAAGTATTCATCCACAGACACTTAGTCAAACAAGATGATTTGATTCAAATTATTTTCCAAAAGTCTATTATGAAGGATTTTTCCAAGATTTTTAAGAGTTGTTTGTGAGATAGGATTTGATTGATGTTTTATATGGATGAAATGATTGGTTGTTTTGATCCTAAATGAACCTAAGAGAGACTTGCTTACAAGACCAAGTTTTTGAAGAACATGCTTTGCCCTAAGAGTACTTCAAACTAAAAGATCAATGTTTTCTCAAAAGACCATAAGACAAAAGATAAACAAGCACATGTGTGGGGTTCAATTGATTTTATCATGATTAATGAATTTATTTTACCACAAACACTTTCTCGCCTTATCTTTTCAAACTAAATGTCTAATGTCCTAATTTATTTTCATCCCACAAATTCCATTTTGTGGAAATCGAGAAAATCAAGGCAATAGTTCCCTAATGTTGACTTTAGTGAGAGAAAATTGAGATATAATTCCAAATACTTAGAAGCCTCTAAGGATAAAATCCCTAGGACAAGTAGTAGCGCTTGGATTTTTTCAAAGATATTTGCTTCTTCTAAAGGGTTTGAAATTTGATGATCACGATTGAATGTTTTTTTTTTCAATGTTTAAGATCCAAGCAAAGCATTTTGATTCCAATAAAATGCACAACCCTATGGATATTCAAGAGGAAATAATTGTTGAATCCCCACTTCGATAAATCCAATTGTGCTTATTCTTGGTGGATGATTAAAATATTGACCACACTAGCTCCCCTCCATGACACTCACTTCTACAGGTTAGCCAACCTTTATTACCCATGAAACTCCCATGGAATACTTCTCATCTCTACCAAGAACCGCAAAAATGTGGGGCACCTTCAGAATGACCGTTCTTGCACCAACAAATAGTTTAAAGATTTTGGGATTTCTAAGAAAAAGGTTCTAGTATAGGCATTTCGTTCATGGGGGATCAACCATAGCGAAAGAGACCATTTCTTCCCTTCTTGTCAGAACAATCCTCATGATACTTGAACTTTCCTCAAGTACCCACACTTGTATATCGGGTGGAAGTCGCTTGGCTTTAGCGTGTTCCCAGTTGGGTCATTCCCTGGGGTGATTACTTTTTCCCACCAGGTAGGCCCTCTAAGGATAAACAAAAGTAGGCAAGCACATCCGTAGTTCAATCAATCTTTGTTTGTGTGAACAAAGAGAAAACACACACGATATACTCCACTCACACTAGCAAAATTTTGTACAATTTTAAGAATCCAAATTGAAGTGTGGAGGCAATCACTTATACAACTTAATATTGTAGACACATAAAATGTATTGATTGACATTTACATCTTATCCTAACCATTAACATCGTTTCATCCTAAATCATCCTTCGGTCTAACCATTTAATCAAATTCCCTTATTTGATTAAATTCATCAATATTTCTTCTCTTAATTAAATAAATCAGTTATCTAATTAAGTCATTTTGTCTCGATAATTAAATCAACTTGTCTGATCTAACTAGCCCCATTTAATTAAATAATTAACTTTATTTGGTTAAATCTCTAAGGTCTATCTATTAAAATTAAATAAATTAAAACCTTATTTAGTTTAATCTAACATCATTTTGCTAATTAAATAAATCATAAATCTTTATTTAATTAAATCCTTATCACATTCTTCTCATTTTTTATTTAAATAAATCCACAAATTCAAGTCAAATAGGTCACATCACTTAATCCCTTTATTAAATTAATTAACCTTGATTAATTTAATATCTTCTCATGTCCCATCCTCTAGCTTTTCCCACTTGCACATGAAAATAGATTTAATTGATTTATTAAATCTCTATTTTCCTCAACAAGGCATCTTTTAAAGAATATTCTCCAAATTTGAATTCAAAATCCAAGTGGGATAAGTCCTTCCAACAAGGAATTTACTCCATCTTACATGTCCTTTGCCTTGAGCCAAGTGGAATTCAATGCATTTTTCCTTCCCTCTTGCATGTCATTTCAACAAATTCAAAATTCAAAAATATGCATTTATTGGCACAATCATCAAAACTTGCACATCCTCCATCCATTCACAAGTTGACAAATGGCACTTTTCCATTGGCTAATTCTTAGTCCCACATTGCTCTATTTTGGGCATTCCTTCATCTTATCATTCTATAAATAATAGGCTAATCTCCTCATTCTATCATCCACACTTTGAGTAAACTTAATATGCTCAAATCATTAGCAACTTTCATCCATCATCATTGAATTCATAGCTAGGTTATGCAGATTTTTCTATTGGAGCACTCATCAAGCATCAACAAAGTGGATCAATTATCATCACACATCAATCTTGCATCATAGGAGTTGGGAAAGG